>WEKX01008751.1:623-12354 GCA_013390025.1 Pitta sordida
CCAACCTGCCTGGTTTACCCCTACCCTATGTTCCCCCTTTTTCTCCTGGTGGAAAAGGGAATATTATATCTATTGTAAGAGAAGGAGGGGTGGGGGGAGAAAGGTTGCCTTCTAAATGATGCTTCCCTTGCAGTTCTGAGCTTGTTAGTTAGAAAATAAACCCTTTATGTTCTTTATTTATAGTTTTGCCTTGCTTCTTTTGCCTGTGACCAGTTTTATTTTATTTTCCAGTTTTATTTTCCAGTTTGGTTTTTTTAGTTTTCTCCTTCAGGAGAAGTTGGGGTGGGTCTCTGGCATCCAGCCAGGGTCAAACCACGACACATGGTCTAGCTGGGGAGTGTTGGGCTGGATGGTCCTGTGGGTCTCTCCTGGCTCGGAGTGGCCTGTGCGCCTGTGAGGGATCTAGGTTTATGTTTACCACTTTGGGGTGTGCATTCAGTCTCTGTACGGGCGTTAGATGGTGAGTTGGACTAGATAATCTTTGTGGGTCCCTTCCAAATCATGGTATTCTGTGATTCTGTGATTCTGTGAAAGTGGCAAAGAAATACAGTGCTATGTGCGATAGACCCAGAGAACAAAATGAGTGAGATATAGATGTCTAAAAAGACAGGAGACAAAACCAAGCACAGCTAATAGAAATAAAATTTAGATCCCTAAATCAGGCCCTGATTGTTTTTTTCTTAAATCAGTGTCTATTCTCATTATGTTTCTCGTTGCCAACTACTTTGCAGACAAGGAACACAAGAATGTCTCTTACTGGGGGTAATCAAGCCCATTGCTTTAGTCATATCTTTCTGGCTGTCACAAGTCATTCCTTTGTCTAATTTATACATTGTTTATGTGGTTGGTTGTGCATTTTTTTAGACCCGTTTGGATGTTGGCTCCTGCAGTGTCCTTGGCAATTATTTTTGACATTTTACTTATGGATTTTATTCTAAAAAGATAAATCTGCTTTCTCTTCCTAGTTTTAATCTGCTGTGTGATAATACAAAAATTAAGAAGCATCATATCAAACTGAGGCATAATTAATAACTTGTTCTCCAGATTTCTTGGCAATGACATTCCTTATTTTTGCATGATTCCAACCTATTTTTCCTTGATCATTGTTTTCCCAGTTTAGAAAACCTTAACCTGTATGATCTTACTTTGTATGGATATTGTGTCTTTTTCTTGGATCATTTGGTTGTCTTTATCTGTTTTCTTCTGCTGTTCTATTCTTCTAGAGGTGGGGTGCCTAGAAAGACATGCAGTATTCAAGCAGTGGGAACACCATGGTTTTACAAAGTGGTATAATGATGTTTTTAGTTGTTGTTTTTCATCCTTCATTAATGACTCTTGCCATTCTGTTTCCCTTGGTCACTGCTCCTGAGCCATGAACTGATGTTTTCAAAGAACTATCCATAATGACTCCCAGATCTTTCCTGAATATTGAGAGGTAATTTGGAGTACATTAATATATATATTTAGACTACTTTTTTCTCAAATGCTATTCTTTAAATTTCACCTGACATTGATTGATTGCTTCTTCACTCAGTATTTTGAGATCATTCTTCTACTTCTCGTAATCAGTTCTCATCTTTATTACCCTGAAAAATTTTGAATCATAAAGAAACTCTGTCACCTATTTATTTCACTCCTGAGCTTTAAATACATTGAGGAGTATTCATATGGCCTCACAGTTTAAATTCCCTGGTATGAAAAATAACTATTCTTAGGCTTTACATTCTACCTTTTAATAAATCATTTATTCTGTAATAGACCTTCCTTGTTTTTAATTTTACTGTTTAATTTTTTTTAAGACCCTTTGGTGAGAATCCTTGTCAAAACCTCATCAGAAATCCAAGTATAGAAGATCAATTGAAATGGCCTCATCCCCATTTATCAACTCTCAGAGAGCCTGAATAACCTCATGAGACATGGCTTTGTCCCGTGGCTTTTCTATGTTATATTTATTTGTCTGTGTGCTAGCTCTTTCTTTTTAACAATTTTTCTCAATTCACTTGGTATAAAAAGTTATATTTGCTGCTCTGAACTTTCTGTAGTTTTCTATCAATCCATTAAAGAAAGACACAGAATTCCATATGTCTTTATTGGACCCTGTTTAAGTGATAGGTGTTCCATGTGTGTTTTATTTTAAAACTCTTACTGGAATACTACTTGTTGCTCTTTTCTGACCTTAAACCTTACTGGTTTTTATTTCAGCTTGAGTCAGTTTCTCTAGCTTTCCTCCTGTAGAGAAACTATATGTCACCTCTCAATTATTTCCTTACAAACACTGAATGCATTGATTTCACTTCTCCAATAAAGCACAATACTTTTGACTAATTGCTGCTTCTAGACACTCTTCAGCAGATGTATTACTATTGATACATTATTTGTTAAAAAAAAAACCCTTGCTTTTTGTAAATTGATCCTTAAAATTTCTTTTCCCTGTCCCTATTATGATATTCAGATGTGACTTCCTAACATGCCCTTTAACATTTTTTTCAGCTGAGTACAGCTTTCAGTTCTTGATTTGCTGAGTTTACTGGAAGCTTGAAAGTAGATTCTAATGTGATTTGTTAACCTCCTTCCGTTCCTTCATAAGAAAAATATGAAATGGTTAACAGTATTGGCATGTGAATTATCTCTGCAAGGCACTCAAATCAATCCTGTGCTGAGGGATTTCACATCCCCCACCACTCTGGAGACTTGATGAAACATGAGGATAAATGAAGACACAGCAGCGTGGGCTTCAGTATGTTGCTAATGCTTTGCTGGCTGAAGTCAGTGCTGCAGTATTTTCAGTGTTAGCTGGAGATGGGTAGATTAAAGCTTGGTAGTTTTGCAGTGCTTTCATTAATGAGGCATTGCCTACAGTAGTGCTTTTTTGCTACCTCGGGTGTTCGAGAAATGTCACCTGAGATGGACACTAATTTCAAACCCAAACATAGTACTCAAAGTTCACTTTCTGTACATGGTTTCTAGCAAATATCTGCATTTTATTCTGAAATCACTGTGCCATGAAAGTAACTCCATGAAGGTGATTGTTATTAATATGCCTCATTAGTTTTGCTATTAATATGCCCAGTGCTGCTACTGACATGAGTAAAACACCTCAGAAAGAAAATGCTTCTTTAAAAGGAAACTCTGTATGCTGATTTATCATCTTGGAAATACCAAAATGGAAAGCTGTTGGCACACACTCTCCAATTGTAGAGATGTCTTGCTCTTCGATTTTCACAGTATCGCAGTATCACAGTATCACAGTATTAGCAAGGTTGGAAGAGACCTTNCCTTCTTAAACTGGGGAGCCCAGAACTGGACACAGTACTCAAGATGTGGTCTGACCAGCGCCGAGTACACAAGATATCTTGGTTGGAGCATGCAAGGACAATGACAGGTGGGGAAAGGAAGGTAAGAAAATGTTTCTACAGCAGTTTTTGTTGGCGGGAAGCAGATTTGAGTTAGCACCTACAGCTGGTTTATGAAAAAAAAAAAAATAGCCCACACAAAAACTCAACAAAAGTCCTCCCCAAACCAAGTTTCATCAAGAAGGATTTAAGGATAGACCAAATATCAAGCTTCTCTGATTGGAATATTTTCTCTGCATGTATTTAAGGTTTGCTTCATCCACTCCTAAGAGCTAGCAACTGCCTTTTAGATAGATTATTCTGCTGAATGTTGTAATATCTTTCTGATGACGTACCCTGCCGCCTGCCTAGTCAGCAAACCTGAACCTTAGAGCATTTAATCTACAGTTTCATATCCTAAATACAGGGACTATATCTACATAGTTACATTTGCCAGATATTTAGAAAGCACAGGACTTCACAAGTTAATGAAGAAACATACAGCATGTTACTCAGGCAAACTGAACTTTGTGAAAAGAGCCTTTCCATGAAGACATGTGGTTTAAGAATCTTGCAATGTTGAACCCGATATTTAAGCCACAACATTGTAGAACTTTTAAAAACCTAATATCTGACTGAATAGGGACTTTGTGCTAATGTAATCATGCATAACTGCCATGATGTTAATAAGTGTAGTATTTCAGTTTTCAAGATCTTGTTCTGTGAAAACAGTGTCTAATGACTGAAAATTTTGAGTTTTCCATAGCTTTTTAGGAGTTTATCTTGTACTTTCTGTCTGATGCTAATATCAGTTGTTTTTAGAGTAGTTAAACAATCCTTATTAAATGAATGTGGTTTCTATAGTCTTGGTTTTACACCAGCATTGATATCTTTCCATTTTATAGTAATGACATTTGTTAAGCTATGTATCAGTCTTTATCTGTTCTTCCTATTCACTTCAGTTTCACTTTTACATGTGAAAGGCTATTAGGGTTGGAAAAAATCTCTAATAGCTTCTTTAATCTCCTTTTGACTCTAATAAAAGTAATTTCCCTACTGTAGACCTTCTCTAATCTCTAGTCTCAGTCAAGCATGTTGCCAGGATATTACTAATATGCATGATACCTTGTTGCTAATGCTATGTGTTGCTGTCATTATTTCACTGTATCTCTTCAAAATGTGATGACATAGTGATTTAAGGAAATCAGTCAGGACTCAAGGTAATTGCTTGCAAGCCATAGAAAAGGTTTAGTTTTGGCCCAAGAACCAAGGAAAGAGGAACAGCAGTGTCCCCTGCCATGTTAGGTTGCAAAAGCCCCACCCAGATTTGCCACCTATTTTTATACCCTTGCCTCATACATATGGAAATTACTTCATGAATATTCATCCCTTCAACTTTATGTCATAAATTTGCACCTTGCCATAAACCCTTCGACCAATCCACTCTGATATTTCACATTCTTTTCCCCTTGTTTTGGTTAGCACCATGTTTTGTTTACCCTTCAGGACTGACAGACAAGGTCTTTCACCTTTAATATTCGGTCTTAATTTTCAGGCCAATTGAATGATTTTAAAATCTACTATTCCTTCTAAAATTCACTAAAATTTCACTATTTCACTAAAATCCCTAAATCCCTAAGCTTCTACCTAACTCACAAAAAATCTATAATTTTCTGAATCCTCAAATCAATAGTGAGCATGGGTTCTTATAAACCTGGTCATATATATTTTCTCCTGAGCAAACAGGGTACAATTTAATATTTTCCAGGGTTTAAGCATTTTATTTTTCTTTTGGCACATCAGATTCTTCTAGCCTAGTCTTTGAACTGGAACACTGGTTTGTGTTTGCTGTTGGCCTTGAAGCTAACTTTTATTCCTTATCCTACCTGCATCTTCAAAATGTGGACAACCTCTTCACAAAATGCATTCATTTCTCAATGTTTCAAGATTTATAGGCCAAATGTTTTGCATGAAGTAAGGAAGAGGGGATTATTCTTACTTTAAATATTCTTTTCAAGTATCTTTTCTTTAAACTCCATTTCTGCACTGTCTTACATATTTATACACAATAATCAAATATGGGTTTGAAATGTAAAATATCACATAACTTTGAAACTATTTCCTTTCACATTAAGGTATCTGGAACAGCTACCACTTGTGTTTTACTCAGCCAGGGTCTTTCTCATGTCTAAAAGGCAGAATTTTGGTACTCTTCTTTTGTTACATCAAAAGTAGATTCAGTCCATGCACCAGTAGATCAGTAGAATATAAATGTTGAGATTTGTGATGCAAATGTCAGAGAAAAAAGCTAACACAAAGGCTACTAGATCTCTAGAAAGTTTCTAGTACGTAATTTATATTAATAATCTACCATTGTGGGTAATTAAGCTGTTACCCTGTCATCTTAATACAAAAATGTTTTAGCAATTTGCATCTGGTCCTTTACCCACAAAATACATAATACATGTAATGATTTAAAAGCCTATCTTAAGATGATAGTGTTTACAGTATTACTGTACCTTCCACAAAGTTTTTAGGATTTTTTAAAATCTGGAGCTCTCCACAGTTAATTTAATCAAAATACAAAGAAATCTGTGATTCAACCCCATCAGGGATGAGAAAAAAAAACAGGTTCTGCTTGCAGTTTTTTTCCTCTATTGGGAATAAAGGGTAGGTTCTTTTTTCTAAAATAAGGCCAAATTACCATGTAATGCCAAATTCAAGGTTTGATCAGAGTGTTCACATACAACAGGACACGTATTGTATATTTCAGAAAGCTGTAAATCCTAGTGCTGGACTGAAAAGCAGCCCAGGGGAATGTGGCCCTGGATGGCAGTGCCTCTTCAGGCTGACAGTTCCTCTTCTCAGAGAGGAACAAGCAACTTCTTACATTTTTCCTCTGTTGCAAACTGTGGAGTTAGTTAGTATGCTGCAGCTGTGCAGATTTTCATTTCTGATAAAACTTAGCCTGAGAGGTATTTGTTGATGATTGTCAACAATCAGATGAATTATAGATGATGTTGGTAAACAAAATGCCGCCTTGATGAATGATGAGTTGGCTATACTATGACATGACTGCTAAGTCATTCAAAGCACTGATTAAACCCATTACAGTAAAATAATCACCATCCATTACCTTTAATGTCGTGAACTGACAACCTAGTTAAGGCAGCTGATGGTGTCAGCAAAATGATTTGTTGGTCCTCATGTCCAATGACAATAAATCACTTCAATAAATCAATGAACAGTAGCAATAAAACAATATATTTTCATTTTTGTTGACATTCAATTACAGAGTGTGTATACACACTTATTCTTAAACATTCAGTGGTATGGCAGCATTCAGCATCCAGCATCCACCAGCAACTATTACATGCAGTTGTTGAGATCTTGTTCTGTCCAATCAAGTTTTACCCTCAGTTCTGTTTTTTGCTGCATCTAATGTTGTGATACAATGACTTGTCTTACAAAGCCAGATTAATTCTCAGGTATAAAACCAGAATTTCTGTATTCTTTTTCACTTCATCTGAAGAAGTTTCTTCTTCTAAATAGGTTTCTGTATGTATTGAGGGTTTTGCAAAACTTCAATGATAACGTCACATTCCTGGTTTTTCACCTTTCTACTATCACCTGTAGGCTAATGAAGTCTGTAATTTGGTTTTCAGGTTAAATCAAAAGTGAACTTAAGCATTTGATGAGGCAGAACTGAGCTGATCCTCCTGTGCTGCCAATGAATGAGCCGTCAATGACACTGGTAAAACCCAACTCAGCCAACAGCCATCATCTTCTCTTTGTTCTGCTGTCATCAGGGTTGTGCTGAACACCAGTCCTGGCAAACAAACACTTTTGGGAGCACCAGATTTTCTTTTAGAAGCATATATCTCTATCTACCTATTTCTTTCTCTTGTCATAGACATATTCATGTGTGAGTGTGTTATCAAATTTTGGGCATGTATAGAGGTACCAATCCCTAGAAATCAATCATATATTCCTTGGAAATTCTGAAAGGCAAATTCTAAATACTTGAAATTATAGTGTATTTTTTTAATGGAAAGTCTTAAGTTTTTTGTCTGAAGATTGATGACCTCAATATTTGGTTAGTTTGGGTTTTTTTTGTTTTCGCTAAAGAAAAACTTTAGAGAATTAAAACATTTTTGTTGGGATTCCTTCTTCTGCCCTGCTCACGTGCACATATTACTCTAGACTCTTAAAATACCCTGAGGACTTGAGAAGGCAGAATTTTTTAACATAATTCAGGTAACCTATTATCCAGGTAGGTAAGAAGAAGACAGATGGAAAACCAGAAGGCTCTGGGTTCTCTGTACTCTCTGCACCCTCTTACCATTCATGTGTCCCAAGTCTCTACTTGGTTGGACTTGATTTGTTTGTGTCACACTTGAACTGTAAGATGTTTGCTATCAGCAGGAATAGGTATTTTCCACATACATGCAAAGAGATGATCTATGGTGGATTATAGTCCCAGTATAGTCCAAGAGCTTGAAAAGGAGAGCTCTGTCTGAGGAAGTGTGTGACACATACCACATCTGTGTCAACACTCCTACACCTTAAGTGACTTCAACATACCTTGTCTCCAATGGCTGTGATGAGTAAAATAACAAGTTCCAGAGATATACATCAGTTGTTACATTTTTTGTAAGTTGTTACTTTTTTTATAAGTTTGAAATGGTGAACCGGTGTGTTTTTCTGCACCACTAGCCTGGAGAAGTCATCTATCAGGCACACAGGGTGTCATAGGTTGGCATTATAATGTGTGTGGTGAATGCATCTTTATATTTTGTATTCCATATTGCTGTGTTCAGGCGGTGCTGTCTGTCGCACTCCTCCCTGCCTCAGTGATGATGGTAGATCCTGGAAAGGGGAATGACACATTGCAGCAGTGGAGCAGGAGTCCCAAAAGCGGCAGTGGTGGGGCGGCGATTCCTGCGACTCCGTGTGGCGGCGATCAGAGCTACTTCTTCATTCTTCCAGCTTTCCCTGGGGAATCGGAGGAACCGGACTCTTCCCATAGGCATATCCAAACTGAAAAAAATCTCAGCCATCTACTTGGAAGGCTTCACATCTAGCCAGGAGCTGGGTTCCTGTTTTTCCTCCTCCTCCTCCCCCTTTTGATCTGGGTGGGAAGAAGATGAACAGATGTTGTCGGACAGTTTAACAAAAAAAATGTTTCATTTTCTGTTGTCCCTCAGCTCTCCAGAGCAGTTTTTCTTGATAAATTCTCTAATTTTGTGTATTTTAGTTAATAAATAGGGGTTTTTTTCTTTTCCTTCACTTTCCTTTGAGGAAAGAACGTATTTCATTGAAATCGGTTGGGAGCAGGGGGAAGTAGTGTCGGGTTCACACTACAGATTAAGACACAGGGTTGGATGGATTCCCAGTGCCAGCTCCTGTGAAATACACCAAGTCTCCTCAGAAAACAGCATCCAGTTTTGATTTGCTTCTGGTAGTGACTTAACCTAGGATCCATTTCCTTGAACATTTGCCTGCTGGAGACAGTAGAACCATCACTGAGAGGAAACTTTTTCCATATGGCTACATTGCCTGGGATATGAAAGATTTTCTCATTTCTTTCTGAAAATGGATCTGTCAGTAGAGAATGATTGGTCTCACTGGACATATGGGCAGTTAGAACTAGGAAAGTTGAATATCACTAAGGGATGGTAAAAATGAAATGTTTGACTATAAATTATTTTTATGTTATATTTACATTACGATAGAGAAAATGCAAGCAGTCAATATGAGTTATGTAGCAGACATCAGAACGTGTCAAGAAATGTTCCATTTTTGATGAAAGTGAACTATGATGGAGACTTGTAGTGATTTTGCAGGAGACATAAGTTGTTTACTGTTATTCCAAAAGTGGTATCTCCAGCAAACACTTCTGAAATGACAACTTTCCGAACATTGTGGGGTATTTGCTGTGTAAGAGTTATCAAGAGGTCATTTGAGATAACAATCTTCAGTTTGGTTCTGCAAAACCTCAGCAACTGCTCAGAAAACAGCCAGTAAAGCAGACTACTCTCCTATATTCAATTGTCTGCCGGTGAGACCTGTACAAGCAACTATAGTTTGTCAAAGGAGGAATACACAATGCTTTTATGGAAAAAGTTTCAAATTTTGTATTAAATGCAAGGGATTTGTGTTATTACCAGTGCAAACTGTATTCTTTCTTGTAACAGTGATACCTGTAGCTTGTTATATCTCACCCTCCAAACTCTGCATGTGTCTGTATGTTCAACCCCATGGCCTTTTCTAGGAACTTCTTGGCATACAGGTGCCTTGCAATACAGAGCCTGTGCCTTTAGTCACCAGTTGTGTTTTCACCTAGAAATTGGCATCTTTGAGCCCTGTTTTGGCTGGTTCATACTTCACTTTAGTTTATTGAGTCAGCTTCAAAATGGTCAGAACGGGACTGGGAGCATGGCCTGGAGACTGAGCCTCCTTCCCTTCTGGAAGTGACCCACTTGGGCGTCATGGATAAGCTGGTGTTCCCTCCCCCTGTCACAATGTTGTCACTCCTGCTGCTGAAAAGAGAGGAGAAGAACAGGCTCTTAATTAGCTGTCTTTTCTTTTGACTAAGGCTTGAACCAAAACCTGAAGGAGAGGAGGCTCACGTATTCCTTCATCCCAGCCTTACCTGAAACACAATGCCAATGGCCTCTGACAAGACAGTTTATATTCAAGTCATGACTGAAATCAAGATTCTATAAGTGTTGAGATGAGAACTGTACTTTAAAGTTCTCACTAGTGATGGACAGTGCCAGTTTCCTCAGTTCTGGAACAAGATCAAGATAGAATTTCATTTTAATCTGAGTCTGTCTGGCCATCTCTTAAGTTTGATTAAGGTATGTGGAATTCTAGTGGGTATAGACAAAGACTATTTATTAGGCAATCTGTCTGTGGGGAATGAGAGCATCTATAGAGCATTTTGCAGGATATGCTGTTCTGTACCTTGCTAAAACTGTAAAGGACAATAAAAAAACAGATGACACAGTAGATGAACTTCAAAAATAACATTCAGCTGATAATTTATAGGGTTCTAACTCTCTCTGAAGGGTTATGTAATGTTTCTTTCTAAAAAGTGAAGCAATAATTTTTGTATCTTCAATAGCAAAATTATGAGATGCTTGTATTATAGTAATACTTACTGTACATTTGGAAAACATTCAGCACTGTGTACTGGCTGGGTCTGAAACAATTGCTTGAATGAGGCAGAGAGGCAAATTGTTATGAAATTTACCCTCCTAGTTTCTTTTTAAAATTCTAGAGATCACTTTAAGGATGCTATTAGGTCATATAGAAGGAAGCTTAGGGAAGTAAAAGCCCAGATGGAGCTCAAAGCTGGCCATTTCTGTAAAGCATAATAAGAAGTGTTTTTATAAATACATTAATACCAAAAAGGTCTGTAACAACCTCCATTCCTTACTGGATATAGAGGGGAATGTAGTAACTAAAGATGAGGAGAAGACAGAAGTACTTAATGCCTTCTTTTCCTTCATTTTCAACAGTAAAACAGATTATCTGCTGGACAGCTGGACTTCTGATCTAGTAGATGGGGCCAGGGTACAGTATAACCTCTCTGTAATCCAGGAGGAGGTAGTTAGAGATCTGCTAAGCAACTCGGATCCCCATAAGTCCATGGGGCCAGACAGAACCTATCCTTGGGTGATGAAAGAACTGGCAGGCAAACTCATTAAGCCACTCACCATCATTTATGAACAATCTGGGCTCACCTCTGACGTACCAAAAGACTGGAAATTGGCTAATGTGACACCTGTACACAAGAATTGTTGGAAAGATGATCCAAGTAATTGTCTGCCGGTGAGAGGGTGGTGGTGAATGGTGCAACANAGTGAGACCTGTACAAGAAACTGGGACCTCGGTCCCAGGTAAAATCACAGAGAAGATAATCCTAAGTGCAATCATGCAGCACTTGCAGGATGACCATGACATCAGATCTAGTCAACATGGATTCAGGAGAGGTAGGTCCTGCCTGACCCACCTGATCTCCTTTTATGAACCAGTGACTCACCTGGCTGACAAGAGAAAGGCTGTAGATGTTGTGTACCTGGACTTCAGTAAAGCCTTCGACAGTCTCCCATGGTAAATTTCAGGAGAAACTCTCAGCCTGTGGCTTGGCTAGAAGCATCCTGTGCTGGGTTAGGAATTGGCTGGATGGACGAGCACAGAGAGTATTGGTAAATGGTGTCGCATCCAGCTAGCAGCTGGTCACTAGTGGTGCCCCCAAGGATCAGTTCTGGGTCTGATCCTGGTTGATATGATCCTGGTTAATATCTCTATAGATGATATGGACGAGGGAGTTGAGTCCACCATAAGCAAGTTTGCAGATGACATCACGTTAGGGGCAAATGTTGAACAAC
>WEKX01008763.1:1011-15633 GCA_013390025.1 Pitta sordida
TACATGCACTTCAACTGTGCTGCTGAATATGCTCTTGGCTCATTCTTACCAATACCAGTGCCCTCCTGAGTGACTGCCGGATCCCCATCCCCCTTCAAATCTAGTTTAAAGCCATGTCAATGAGTCTTGTTAGCCCCTGGGCTAAAACCCTTTTGCCTCTATTCGATAGATGCAGCCCTTCAGGGTCTGTTAGCTCTAGTTTGGTGAAGGACACCCCATGGTCATAGAACCCAATGTTTTTCTGGTGGCACCAGCCCTTCAGCCACTTATTAAGAGCAAGAATCCTCCTGCTGCTTTCAAGGTCCTATCCCGCCATTACAGGGACAGAGTAAATGACTACCTGTGCTACTGTCCCAGTGATCAAATTACCAAGCTCCCTAAACCCTTCCTGATCTCCCTGGTTCCCCTCTCGTTAATCTCATCACTATCAGCCTGCACGACCAGCAGGGGGTAATAGTCTGAGGGTTGGATTATATTTGACAACCTCTCAGCACTATCCGATACCCAGGCCCCAGGGAGGAAGCATACCTCCCTGTGGGATGGGTCTGGTCGACAGATGTGCCTTTCTGTTCCTCTCAGAAGGGAGTCCTCGAGAACTACTACCCTCCTCTTCCCTTTGAGACTGGAGCTTCTGATTGTCTTACTGGAAGAGGTAGTTCCTGTAGGTTTACTGGATTTACTAAGTGGGGAACTTCCCTTGTTAATAACATTTTGAATCTTTTTAAGACTAACTCCTGTGTTTAAAGGCACTAAGCTCTATATGAGAACTGATGTGTTTAAAATCAAATATGTGAACAAGCCTTTGGAGAGGAAGTATAAAAAGTATAAAGTCTTACACCAGGACAGAATTCTGAAAACAAAGAAGAATGGATAATGAGGTTTGTATTCTCGTTTTATTTCAAGAAAGACAAAAATCAGTCTTCTCCAGATTAATAACTTTACAGAGAACAATTCCACTATTTGTTGCTTGACATGTTGCACCTGCATCATTGCCACGTTACATACTAGTAAATCATGGAAATTGCTTATTTCTATCATATATACAGCTTTGTGAACTCATTTTAAAATAATAGTTTACAAAAAAAGAGAAAAAAAACCCTAAAGCTTTTTGTTTGGAATGAGCTTTTGAACAGTTGACAGTCTTTTATAGCCATAAAATTTACAATGATACTAACTAAGAAGGGTTTATAAAAGGTGATCATGTAAGATAATTTTTATGCAGGGAAATACAGAAAGAAGTTTCTAAAAAGGAGCAACAGACCGCAATATGTAATTCTCTTAAGCAATAATAAATTGCCCATATAGAATTAATGATCTCCAGACATTTCTTTTAAATGACTTGAAAAGAACTAATTAATGTAGCACATTTCAACCTAAGCAAATTGCAATGATAAATGGGATTAGGGTAAGCTATAAATGCAATTCATAACTGAAGGAAAAGAGCAAAACATCACTCAGAACATTAAGGAATGCAATTAACCAAAACATTTGGAAGTACTTAATTACATCTGCAGAGGATAGTTAAGTGAGATCTGGTGCCTTCCATTAGTAGCTATATCAAAGATTCAGAAGATTGCTTAAGCATAAAACACATAGACTATTCACTGTTAGGCTAATACTTGATTTGACATGCAAGAAAAATATTTCTTCATTGATAAATTATGCAAATGTCTGCTGAAATAAACAGGTTCTTAGAAATTACAAAACTTGCATTACAGGAAGAAAAGACAGGCAAGTAATAAGTGCACACATTCTTGTTGATCTGAATGGATTTTGGTATAACTAATGCATGTCAAAATAAAAATATAAGAGAAAATGGGGTGGACTATTGTCTTGGTTTAAGACAAGTAAAGGGTTATTTGTCACTCCTTGAATATGAGATTGTTACAGATGTAACAGGATTTATTAAAAAAAAAAGGAACAGGGTGTATAAAGGGAAAATAATGTATGTACAAGTGATACCAGCAGCAGGGAATATAAAACTAAGACTCAGGAACATAAAACTAGGAGTCCCCCCTCCCAACGCACAACAGGCCCCACCGCCAACAGAACAGAATCCCTCAGACCCCAACGCTCACCAAAACACCAATACCCAAAAGAAAATCCCAACAACAAAATATGGATAAAAACGGTAATGATGTCCACCTACTATTGTCAAGGAAGGATGGGCATCAGCGAGGGGTAATGGATGATGCTGATGTCCCATATATTTAGCTGGGAGAAATGAAAGCGGCAGCAGCAAAAGCAGAAGTTGGAACGGCCGTGATTCCTGATGGGGAAGAGCGAAGGGGAGAGAGAGCAAGTCTCTCTCGCGCCGTAGCTTTTAACAGCTTCCCTAGTCACTCCCACAGTAGTTTCTTCTTTGTGCAATGGGGTATCGCTCTGAGCCACCGATCTTGTGTGTCTTCTGCTGGTGGTTCACCTCATTGTCATGGCAGCCTCCAGCTGCCTCCACATGGCTGCTGCCGGCTGGAACAGGGGAATCAGGTGGGTGTGCCACTGCCACTGTGTGCCACACTGCTGTGGCAGCCTGAGACCCGTCTGCTGTGCCATTCTGCTCCACGCCGCCGGCACAAGCCTCCCATGGCTTGCAGCACTCTGGTGACAATGAGCGGGGTGGGGACGGGAGGTGAGGCGGGCACTCTAGCCCCAGGAGCAAATGGAAAAAAATCAAAAAGAAATCCAGGTACATATGTATTAACTCATGACAGCTATTAATCAGCTAGAGCTTAATTTTGCAAATTGCTAAACTATATGATCCTATTTAAGCAAAAGCCTAAAAACTGTGTCCTTTCATTGATTTCACATCCCTTGTTAAAACATTTTTCATTGGTGCTTGAACTTAGGAAATTAATATAGTAGATTAAACTCCCAAAGACAGGTGTTAAATTATGCATTCTCATAGAAAGGTAAAAGCCATCTTTGTGAAACCACTAGGGAGCGAACAAGTCTCCGAGGTATTTGGCATAGAATGGCTTATATTTATATTGTTTGGGACAAGGATCCTCTGGAGCAGAAAGTAAGTGTTGAGTGTGCATATCAGCTGGGAGAACTCTGGGGTTTTTCATGTCTGTTGCTTGCTGGGAGTGGGGTTTGGAGAGATCCATCAGTTCAACCTCACCTGTATTTCCTCCTGAAAGAAGATTTCTCCACAGGAGATCAGCAGTAAAAGCACAGAGCATCTGAAGGAAAAAGAAAGCTCACTATGTAACTAGATTCTCCTTGCCTGCCTTCAGTTTATTCCTAGTAAATAGACTGGCTAGAGCACCTTGTTCCCTGTTTCACTTTTCCTCTTCTATTTGACCTGCTTTTTCACAGAATTCACAGAATTCACAGAATATTATGAGTTGAAAGGGACCCACAAGGATCATCTAGTCCAACTCACCATCTAACACCCGTACAGAGGCCGAACGCACATCCCAGAATGGTAAACACAAACCTAGTTCCCTCACAGTCTAACAGGCCACTTCGAGCCAGGAGGGACCCACAGGATCATCCAGTCCTACACCCCCTAGCTAGATCATGTTTTTGGTAGCTGTTGTTTTGGTTTGAAACAGTGGGGGTTCATTAATGACTCAATGAACAAGAAACTTTTAGAGATGTAACAAGATTTATTAAAAAATATAAATGAAAATGTATGTATAAATGTGATACTGGCAGCAGGGAAATAAAAAAAAAAAAAACAGAACCAAAAATGCCAAGCCCCTCCAACGACCCTGAACAACCCCAATACGTGATGGGACCCTGACCCTCACCACACCAACACCAAAACTCCAACCCCAAAAAAGAATAAAAACTTTAACTAAAAAAAGCTTCAAGCAGCAAGGCAAAGTCCGGGGTCGGCTGTTTTGCCTAACTGGGATAAGATGAAGTCTTCTGCTGGGACCAGAGTCGGCCGAAATACTGGGAATGTGAACAGTTTCATGGAACAACTGCATCTGGCACAGTACCTCACTGGAGCAGTCTCAAGGAAACAGACAGTGAGATCCCAGAAGTGGCAAGTTTTTAAAAGCATCTCTACTCCCTCCCACCATCGTTCCATCTCTGTCCAATGGGGAGCAGCTCCGAGATGCCAACTTCGTCTGTCTTCCACTAATTTTGGAACAGATGCCAGTACATGTCACAACATGGCAGCCTCCAACTGCATTCCATGTGCTACTGCCAGGACATGAGCAAACTCACACCGTTGCTTGTGCTGCACCGCAACAGAGGAAATGAGCCTAGTCATGGGTCTGGTGCCTGTCACCAACGGCATGAGCTTTCATGGGGCTGCAGGGGGTCAGTCCTTCCCTGCTCATGTGTGCCTAACCAGGGGTCCAGGAAATGCATCCCTGGTCATCTGCAGCTGTCCCGCAGGCTGGGCCGGCCAGCAGCACCCAGCAGTGGGGGTATGGAAGGAGCTGACCAGCCTGTGGACACACCAGCCTACCCTGGCATCCTCTGATGAAAGAAACTGCCACCTGAGTTTACCCCAGAAGGAAAACATGGAAAAAATTCAAAAGAAGTGTATATTGCAAACACCTCAAATACTAACCCATGACACTACTATGACTTCAGCAGTGAGATGTTTCTAGCTGAGTGTTGGTGCTTAAAAATGTCATGACTGAGGAGGTATTACCAGACATCTATGGAATCACAAGTCTAGATTCACTCCTTAATAACTGGATTGTCAAATACAAGGGCCAAAAGCATTCTGTGTTCTGTCCCTTTAACTTTATAAATCAGTAAAACTTCACTTAAAATTTATACCTATTTAAAACTTAGCTGATGCTCTTTAAATATCAAATATTTATATATATGTCTATAGTTGTCTTCTGGTTACTAAGAATATTGTGGAACATTATTGAATGATAAATAAAAAACCACAAGTAAGGGTTTTTCCTCTTTTCTTGCAACTCAAAGATTCATCTATATTTGTTTTTATTGCTTGAACAAGCAAGTTAGGCAATTACCAGTGAATACTTTTAATATTTGATATTTCTATCCACAGAACTTTCAGTGTACAATTGTTTTTATATTTTTTTATATATTAATATTACTGCTTTTATGAGTCTGTTCTATTGATATATTACCATTATTAGTGTTATTTTTAAGACAAAGCACAGCTGAATGAGCAATGAAGTCTTTGTTTAATGTAATATCAGATGGGTTTCTATATAATTTTATTTCTTCTTCATGGACATTGTTGTGACCTGTGCTCATTACACATTTTATAAGCTACTGAAAATTTTACAATCAAATAAGTAAAATAAAGAGAAAAAAACTGGAAAATAGTAGTACAGCTACTCAGAAGTACAGAAGTATAGCTGGTGAAAAAGTATTGTAAAAAAGAGGATATAAAAGACTAATAATTATTACAGAAAAAAAATCAAAGATACATGAATTGAGGAAACTTAAGTTGATAATATTAGTGTTTGATTAAAACTGTTTAGGATAGGGAAAATGTTTCTGCATTTCTTGTCTGAGTATGTGTAGGTTTCTGTTGCTCTCACTTCAAAGACAACTTCCATATGAAGAGTTCATTAGGAATTATTAAATGTATGTGAAAGGTGACTTTTGGTTATTGCAATACAATAATTTAATGAGGAGTTTGAATCACAGAATCACAGAATACTATGAGTTGGAAGGGACTCACAAGGATCATCTAGTCCAACTCACCATCTAACGCCCGTACAGAGACCGAACGCACAGCCCAGAGTTGTGGACATAAACCTAGTTCCCTCACAGGCGCACAGGCCACTCCTAGCCAGGAGAGACCCACAGGACCATCAGCCCTACACCCCCCAGCTAGGCCATGTCACTAAGCTCCTCATCCAGTCTTCTCTTAAGCACCTCCAGGGACGGCAACTCCACCACCTCCCTGGGCAGTCCATTCCAAGGAGCGATCACTCTCTCTGTGAAAAACCTCTTCCTAACATTCAGTCTAAACCTCCCCTGACGTAGTTTAAGGCTATGTCCTCTTGTTCTGGTGTCGTCAGCCTGGGAGAAGAGATGCACACCCACCTGACTGCAACCTTCCCTCAGGTAGTTGTAAACAGCAATCAGGTCACCTGTGAGCCTCCTCTTCTCCAGGCTGAACAACCCCAGTTCCCGTGGTCGCTCCACATAGGGCTTAAGATATTTAATTCAAAAATGAAAGGAGAAAGTAACTTTTCTTTCTGCATTTTTACTGAGAAACCTATTTTCATGATCAAGTATATAGTCTTTCATTGTGACTGCTATGTGACTAACTCTTGGATGCGACATAAATCTATGTCAGTGCTCTGGTCTGTCTTTTTGAGACCCTTTTATGTCTACAGACTGTGTTGATCTTAGATTTCTCAGATCACTTCTTTCTACAGTAACCTCTTAGACATGAAGGTTTAGTATTTTGCAATAACTTTTAATACTGGTTGTTCGTTCCTTCTGTGCTTCAGTATTTCTGCTGAACTGTAAAAGATAATTGACTTGGAGCACAAAAAACCTAAAAGATCACTTTTTTCCTGGGTAATTTTTAAGCCTGACCAATATTCTACTTCAGTTTGAACCATGACAGTCTGTTTATAGTTTGTAGCAGGGGAAGAGTTGTAGCCATGTTTTTCAGCAACTCCCTTGACTGATCTTGCACAATGGGCTATAAGGGGCTTTGCAGCTATGGTCCCTGTGGTTATCATCAAGTTTTCCTTTACAGGAAAGCCTGTAATAAGATCATCAAGAAGCTTGTTTATCAGTACTGGTGGTTAAAGAAACTTCTCCAGACAGCTACATAGCTAAGTAAAGGACACTCCAGCGGTGGCAGTGGAATGATGTTTATTACACTAAAAGTACTCCTTCTCCTCCTCCCCTGTCCTGGGGGAAAAAAAAAAAAAAAAAAAAAAAAAAAGGGAGGATTGATTTCAGTAGCTCTTTTGGGCTAGATTGGAAAGAAAATGAGATTGTGCAGAGAAATCTCCTATGCTTAAAAGATATTAAATTGTAATATACTTCCTCCTACAAACATGCCTAGCAGCAACATTCCTCAATTTTGTTGGAATATGACAGATTTAGAAAGAAGTAAAAAATAAAGACTGTCAAACTTGTAATCTACTTACTATCTAGACTTCCAAACTTTAGAAGCTCTATCCAAGGATTAGTCTTGAAACAAAGGAGAGTAATCTGCTTTGTTTCCTTAATTTTCTTTTTTGAAAAGCGCTTTGCAAATTCTATTACAGTAATACCTCACCCTTCGCGAGGAAGGGGTCTTGTCAGGGTCTTGTAAAACGTCTTAATTCTCAAACATGCAGGCCATTAATATGCATACAGGCCACGTCCGTCACTCCACCCCCAGCCAATCTGGAGCACTGGGAAGTGTTTTCTGCTCCTCCCCATGGGCTCTCATAGCATAGGGGAGCAAAGGGAAGTGTTTCTGAGCCCTCTCTGCCTGAGGAGACTCCCCGAAGTATCCCTGGGCTTCTCTTTGGCCATGTTGCTTCTGATTTCACAGCTGCCGACAGGTTGCTGTCACTGCCCATGCTTGCATTGCCTCCGTGGGGGGGAAGCTCCAGGGCTGCACTGGGGAAGGGGTGTCCTTGGGCTTTTGTCGGTACTCTTGGAGCCTGGGAAAACTTAACTTTGCAATGCTGCAACAACCAGTGCCCCTTATGGTGAGGGGTGGCGTTGGTTGTCAGAGTTTCTTTCCCTTTAACATCCACTGGTCCCAGGAGAGGTAGCGCTCGCTATATGGACCCAACAGAACACTGTTTCTCCCTGCTGCAGTAGGGAGAGGGCATGGGGGAACAGAAGCCTCCTTCTGGCACAGCAGGTGCAGCTGTAATGTGGGCACATCCCGGTGCTGCCTTGTCCCAGCACACAGTACTTGCCCCACCGCCGCCACGGCCAGTCAAGCCCCACTTTCATGGGGCTACGTCATCATCAGGTGCACCAGGCATGCAGTCCCCGGGCACAGACCACATCGCCTTCCCTGCCTGTAGCCATGGAAACAGTAACACACCCGGCTGGAGTCAGTCACCCAGCTGGGGTTAGAGTAACAGGGGATGGCATGACTTGGCGGTCCTATGCTAGGTCTCAGGAGCTGCCCGGGGCATACCGCGGCATGATCCTTCCACTGTAGGGGCAGGATATGGAGACAAAAAGGAGTGGGCAGGGACTGGGGCACGGTGCCACAGAATCACAGAATCACAGAATCACAGAATCAGTAAGGTTGGAAAAGACCTTAGAGATCATCGAGTCCAACCTATCACCTATTACCTAACCTAGCCAAACCTGTTACCTAACCTGTTGCCATCCTGCTACCAACACACCATCCTACCTATAACACACTACCCTTATATCTGGGTNGGGTTATTGTAACCGAAGTGTAGGACCTGACACTTAGACTGGTTGAACCCCATGCCATTGGATTCAGCCCATCTATCCAGCCTGTCAAGGTCCCTCTGCAGAGCCCTCCTACCTTCCACCAGATTGACATTTATCCCCAGCTTGGTGTCATCCGCAAACTTGCTAATAACAGACTCCATCCCTTCGTCCAGATCATCAATAAAGATATTGAACAGGACAGGTCCCAACACTGAACCCTGAGGACCATGGAAGCGAGAGGCACCACATGCCCTCCCCACAGGGCCAGACCAGTCCCACCCCACAGGGAGGGCTGACGTTGCCATTCAGCAAAGCAGAGGCACTGTGCATGCGTTGACCAGTAAGCTACGTAAATCACTGATGCAGATTTGTGAGAAAAATTTCTCCCATATCAGCGAGGTCACAATGGAGGGGTCTCAGTGCAATGAGGTATTACTGTAGTGAGTGATCTCTCTTGTTTGCTAGTTCATACTTCTTCAGATATGACTGGTAATTTACACAAGTAGATGACCATGAAAAGATCTGGCCACTTCCAGAAATTTTTAGGAAAAGAAAAAAGACAAGATCTCAGAAATATGATGTTGGCAGTGTCAAGCTTTAACTCTATTTAGATGATTGTAGGAAGACAAGCAGGTGACTGGATCTTTAGAAACTTGAAGGGTTTTTAGAAGAATTCCAAGTCCTTCAATTTGTTTAAGTATTAAAGACCAAGTATCCTAATTTTGAAGAGAATTCTGGATGTAGTGCATGAGATCCAGCTGCAACAGGATTACTGATTGTAAAATAACACCATTTTTTTAATCGCTGATTTAATTAAGAGCAGGTGGGATCTTTGCAGACATAAGTAACTCAGTTATTGAGCATAGACAATTTCCATGTTAATCAGTCCTGACTCAAAATGACATTTACTTTATTCTACTGTAATGACTTAGCTTTTCTTTACCCTTCATACTCTGAGGAATGGACAGATTTGCCCAAATTTTTTCACTTGTAAAAGTGAATGTACTGGAAAAATATTGTGTAAACCCTCAAGGACTTTTGGCAAAAGCTTCAAAGACCAGATAATCAGGGCTTTTCCTGAGGCTGTAGTCATAGGTTAAGTTCAAAATTATACTATATGATTACTGCTAAAGCAGATATTGCAATAATTAAAACACTTGAATGAATACTGATGTGAATGCATTTCATAAGGCCCACAAAGTGCTAAACGTACACCAGTAACTATTAAAACTACACATTTATTTTTGTCTGACTCAGTGTAACACTCTCTGGACTTATTTGGAACCGGAGAAAAATGGATGGCAGAGTTGGTCTTTTTATTTCCATCTCTGTAATGCAAGCAGATGGGAGTCAAGTTGATGATTCATTTTAATGATTAATTTGCTAATTTGCTCCCAGATTTGCTCATTTTGTTCATGGTTTGAAGAACCTGTAAGTATTTTATTTTGTGAAATAAAGGGAACAGTAAATGGTAGCTGGTAGTTCAGGCTGGTAGTTCTCTGAACTTTGTCTTTAATACCAACAGAGAATTAATTCTCTTCTGTAGTCACATTTATAGAATGATGTTTAGCTCTCTGCTTTTTTTAATTGGCATTATAATTCAAAGTCTGTCAGCATAGTAGTGTTTCATTTTCCCATGTAAATTCATGACAAAACATATATAACTATAATGGGCAGGAAGTTTTATGTTTCAACAGTTATATTTTGTAATGCATAACTAACAATGGTTATTCCCTCAAAAGAGATCATTTACATGGAAGAAATTGCCAATATTAAGTTGGATATTTTCCCACAGGGGAAAGAGACCTTTGAAAACCAACTTTTCATTGACAGTCTCAAACTGTTATTCTGTTTGCCTCTCCTTTGTAGCCACTCATTTTTCCCTCATTATATTCTGTTTTCTTCCACTCCATTCATTCAGATAAAAAACTAGCAGTTAATCCTTTCTTCTGCTTTCCCTTAGTTGCCCCTTTCTGTTATCCCCATCCTCACAATATTCTGTTTTCTTCCACTCCATTAATTCAGATAAAAGCTAGCAGTTAGTATTTTCCTCTGCTTTCCCTCTGTTGCCCGTTTCTGCTATCCCCATGCCTCACTGTCTAATCTAAACTGTCTGATTGATTCAAAATCAATCATACTCTATGTAGCTCTGCACTGGTTTCTATCTCTACTTTGATAGATACTCTACTAGTCTTGCTCTCTAATTATACCTCCTCTTCTCTTTCTTCAATGAGTGTAAGATCTAGTTTTCCTTGAGCTGCCTGAATGCAGTCTGATTTTGAAGAATGTGCTTCTCTTAAGACTGCTTTTTTAGTGCTGTGTGCATTTGCAGTGCTCTAGCAATTTATGTATATACTATAACTGAACATGGGTCTTTTCTTTCCCAAATGATGTCAGTACTTTCAAAGCTTATACACTGGAGGTAAATTATGAAGATACATATGTTTCAAGCTGCAGTGTGCCTCAAAATGAAGGGAAGAACATGTTTTAAATAATTGTTGATATATGCAGATAAACCATCACGAATTTGAGTACACACTTTTATTTCCATTCAAAACCAAACACAAGGAAACTTGTCAGGCTGAAATATGTGTCCAAAAAAAGAATGACAAACACCAATAACCATTTTTAAAAATATTATTAATTTAATATGAAATATATCAGACTGAGAGATGGAAAGTGACGTTTTCTATCTACGTCTTTGGCCTGACACAAGCAGGTGGTGAATTCTTCTTTGGCAAGAGGAAATGATGACTACTTGTGAAGGAAGGTTATATGCACATACCCCTAAAAATATCAGGAGTGGAAGGATTTAGGAAAATTTATTTCCAAGGGTTAGAACACTAAAACTAAAGAACACTAAACCTAACTGTTAAAAACACCAGGCCTCAGGAAAAGGCATATTCCCCCTGTTCTTCTCAAGGCTTTTATCATCCTGTCATGGTTTGACCCTTGCTGGATGCCAGCGACTCACCCATAACCTCTCCTGGAGGAGAAAACACTGGAAAACAAAACTGGAAAATAAAATAAAACTGGTCACAGGCAAAAAAAGTAAGGCAACTACAAGTAAAGTACATATAGGATTTATTTTCTAACTAACAAGATCAGAACTGCAAAGGAAGGATCATTTAGAAAGCAACCTTTNACAGTTCTTCTGAAATTCTCTGTTGTCCAGAAGTCACAGCCAGGATTGCAGTTTTAAGTACTGGCTTTTTACTGCGTCATAGTGAACCCATCCCAAAGTACACAGATCCTATCACATTGCGCCAAAAGTCTGTCCAAAGGATCTCTGCCGAGCTATCAGCTAGCTCCAGGCTTCTATTTCAGGGCTCAAAAAAAACATCGGCAGTTTGTCCAGCTTTATCTCCATCTTCAGTCGTGGCTTAGATGGATTCTGCTGTACTGGTTCTCTCTCTCTCTGGTCCATAGGCTTTTCACTACGGTCAGTCCAATTCACAAACAGCAGCGGGATGCCTGGAAGAACATCTCTACCCCTTCTCTCGTGGGCCTGGGGGCCTTCAATCTCTCAGCCTCTCGACGCAGGTTCTGAACCGGCACTCTACATCTTGCTACTGAACTTCTTTTTTCTTCTCTTCCAAGTATGTTATTCACAGAGACGCCTCTATCTCTATAACCTTGAAGGCCATGGCAGCATGGAGAGCCCAGGCAAGAACTGAGCTGTTAACCCTCTCGCTGCCAGAGCAGCATAAAAACCCCTAAACTATAACACATCCCCAGCCTCTCCACTGTGGGGGTCTTCAAACATGTCTGCAAGAACTTATCTTCCTCTCACAGCAGGGAGAGGTCTGAAATGCAGCAGGAGAAAACATCTAAAGCAGTCTCTGAGAAAAATGTTTCTTCCAAGTAGGAATGACTTCTAAGTGAAATGAGCTCTAACCCTTCATAATAAACCTTGCAGCAAGGGTCTTCTACACCTACAATACTAAACCTCTATTTCTTGTACTAAGAAAGCTAACGTTTTCAGTGATGCATCTGCCCACTCAGCAGAAAATCTGTGAGGCAATGGCAGCCATACCATCCCCTTTTAAATCAGTAAACAGTTTTGCTTTCAAATAGGAAGGCATGATACAGAGTCACTTTCATGTGCTCAATGGACAAGCCATGATAAAGTAGCAAAATATGTTTTCTGTGTAACATGTCCACTAGCTATTTCTCTTGATACCTAATGACATATTCAGGGTGTCAACATCTCGGCCTGGTGCTGTCACGAAGAGAATAAAACTTATTTCTACATGCTGTGAGAGAATGTTTTTCAGTGTCTTTTTTAAAATGAATCAGTATGAAATAAGGGAAAAAGAAGACTGATTAAAGAGAAAGAATCAGGTATTAATAACATTTTGCACTACTTTATACACATGACATTTTGTCTCACTTGAATACGAAGTATTTTTGATTATTCTTTGTTTAGAATCCCCTTTTAGGAACTCTGCTTCAAACAAGAGCATTTATTGGAAGGTAAAGCATTTTGTAGGGGTGTTATTAGGACAACCGATTATCATAATTTTTTTTCTTTAAGTAATATGAACCAGACATTTTCCATTGTTACTCTTTTGTAAGCCTGAAATAGTGAATGAAGTTTATTTCCTCTAACCTTATAGAAACTGCATGAGTGTATATGTTTCCCTGGAATATGCTTCAAACCTGATTTATTTTGGCAGGTAATTTTTTATTTTTAACTTAAGAGAAGTTTTATGATATCTTTTATACATGTTTTCTTTTCTTTTTTCATTCTTTTCTTTCTCTCCTTTCACCATTGTCCTGGGTCAAAGATGAAAAAAAATATATGAACTAAATTTAGAAATACTTGAATAATATATATATGAAGAGAAATAAGAACTCTACTGTGAGAAAGGAAAAAAAAAATAGCAAATATATATATATATATATATGTTTGAACAACAACAATAACAGTATCAAAAACAGAACAATGACAACTGTAGACAAGTGGTAAAATAAACAAGCACGAGGGAGGTGCCTAGTTCAAGGTGAGAAACCAGGGCACCTCCAGGATTCCAGGGGCAGGAGAATAGGGTTCAGGGTAGGCAAATCAGTGGAGTAACAGCCAATGATCCTTTCCTGAAATGTCCAAGGGGCTGCAGGGAGATCCAGGACAATAAACAGTAATAGGATTATTTGTCCATTTTCTTCAAGTTTTTTTTTTCTGCAATCAGTAGAGATCATCATGCTGTAATAACTTTCTTAACAATGTAACATTTGTTCCAAGAACATAGTACATCTTGAGACAAGGTATATTTAGATTGTGATAATTGATGAGAAGCAGCAAGAGCTGAATAGTTACAGTCCATAATTTCAATAAAATTAAATCTACAAATATTTGAGTGAATGTTTCTATCTATAGTGATATGTATTGCCTAGAAATATGAAATCATAGAGGGTTCTCATAACAAACACTTCCATTTGCAATATACAGAGGTACAGTTTATGAGGTTTTGTCAGGATATATCTCAAAATGACAAACATTTTGTTGAATGTCAAGACAAATGTCTTAGGCTTTAATGGCATTGCTTCCACAAGTCGTTGTTCTTGCACAAAACATATATCAAAATCAACAGTCTGCTATTTGTTTCTCTTCTGTTGAACCCATACTTTGTGTTCTATTGTACAGAGTACAGTTCCATTATGATTTAATTTCAGCTAAATTATGTGGTATATAGTATATACCAAAGCATTGGATACTCTTATACTAAAAGTAGTGGATTTACTGTCAGTAAGTAAGATTTACTAGACATCACCAGGATTGGAATTGACTTTCAAAATCAGCTTCATTATTCTAGATACAGTTGGAATTTCAGCAGGTAAGATGCCGTCTTCACCTTCTCGTAGAATTGCTACCACAGTAGATAGTACATGCAACTGAGCCTGAGTAAAACTGAGAGTGAGAGAAACATTAACTTGGGCTGCACCTAACGCATTCACAATTACTTGGTGGTCCCTTTCCCATAGGGATAATACATTAGATAAGAGCTGCTGGTTAGTTTCAAATGCAATAGAGAACATTGTAATGGGTTTTTTAACTCATGCAAATTACTTCTTACAGTGCTTTATTTTTCTAAAATTTCAGCATTTATGCTGTTTAATACTCTTAATCCTGTTCCTAAGACACTAGTCATGTCCATTCTTGATTATTCTGGAAAAGTGATGGTTCATCTGTGCAACCACTCTAAACATCCTGCATGGGATATATTAAACAATACACAGAAACCCTGCATATTATCGGTTCGTATATTCACAGAATCACAGAATCAC
>WEKX01008767.1:1277-52281 GCA_013390025.1 Pitta sordida
GGGAAAAAGGCAGAGCTCTGGTTATGATATGGAGAGCATGTGACAATATGTCTTGGCACAGAACTGCAGAGTGTCCTCAATGGCTATTACTTTACCTTTTTAATATGCCCTGCCTATGATGACATATGTCTGTACAGTATAACATGATCTCAAATGGCTGTAAAATTTGTTGAGTGAATATGTAGAAAACAAGGGAACACCTGGATCCTTCAGTAGTGTCTGATCCTGCACACCATGTGTCAGAGCCTCATTGGGAGTAATTCACCTGATCTGCATTTCATTTCAAGCAACACTTCTTTATACCTTTGTACCACCTGCTATGCAAGTATAGGGCAATATTTGACAATATCAGAGACCCAAAGGGCGTGTTTTCCTCTCACAGCTTCCCTCAGGCCTACATTTCTCTCTTCTCTCTCTGGAAGCATGGCTAATTATACGAAATATATTAGTTTATCTTTTTTATGTGTACAGAGTACAGTGGCAGCAAGACAGAGCAGGAATAATTTTTAAAAGAAACAGATGTCATTAAAAATACCCAGATAATTCAAAGAGATGCTTTAACTATGCTTACTGATTTGAATTTCTGTTCTGCTTTATTTGTTTAATTTCACACATGGTGACAAGAGGCAAAAATCAATGCCTTCCCTAGGAGCTTTGTGCAATTAATGGAACTTCATCTGGAGATGAATCTAGATATCAGAAACTTTAGAGAGGCATGAGTAGTACATACTTAAAAGGAACCTAGAGTCCTCTTCTTTCCTTTCATTTCATGAGGAACTCATTCACATGGTCTAGATAATGGGGCCATGGGATAGGGTTATATACTAAAAAAAAATTATGATGACTAGATAGACAAAACATGGTGCTCATGGCACCAGGGTTGTGGGTTCAATCCCTGTATGTACATTCACTTGAGAGTTGGACTTGATGCTCCTTGTGGGTCCCTTCCAACTCAGAATATTCTGTGATTCTGTGACTCTGTGATTTCTGAATGAAACAAAGAGGAAAAAGTGCTTAGGCATTCTCGCCTCAACTTCATGGTAGATAAAAAAAAAAAATAAATAGCAATGGAGATGAGGAATAGAAGGAAAGTAAGATCTGTGCATTGTGAGTTAGATATGGCCCAACACAGCATACGGAAGAAGGAATGCTTGTGTTTTAAATGTCCCCAGTGCAATAACAGCTCTTCTCTAGTACAAGCAACACCCTGAAGACCAGTCCCACCTTTTTATTTCATCATATACTTGCCAGCTAGTGACAACACTAGTCTCAAGAATGGGCAGCACGCATGTATTTGGCCTGTGCCTTGTTTATTTTTTTACGTCACTAGAAATATAAGCACTAATATATATTTCCACATATCTTGTTTGCCAAGATCAGAGCTGCAATTCAGCAAAATGTTTAGCAGACTACAGTGCAGCAGAGCACATGCTTAAATTGCTGTAGAAATGAGATCAAATTTCCTTCCACTTCCACCTCTATTCTTTGTCTTTGTTTTTTTCTCACTTAGAAGATTAAATCTACTATTTTTCTCTTCCATATTTATGTAGCCTTTGAGTGCTTACTTGGAGACACATTAAAGAGAGAGCTGCTTTGTTTAGGGCTGGTGATTTAAAATAACTTATAAGAGAACTAGAACATTTTTTCTTATAAATGATTTATTTTTCCAAAATACATAATGTCAGAAGATCTGAAACAGGATTTGACATGACTTTTTGCAGAGTTCTGTTTGACTTTTGCACCATCTTCTCTTAACATTTTTTTAAATAATTTTTTTAGTTTTGAGTTTTGAGGCAATAGTTAATTTCAAAGTTTGCTTACATTTAATGCTGATTTTTAGAGGGATAAGAAAATTTAAGGAACAGCTTAAAAGCACCAAGTTGAAAACAAAACATCCCATTCTGAGTTGAAAGACAGTTTCAGTCAATAGTAAACATTTTTGTTGTCTTGTTATTGTTGCCTAGTAAAAAATGCAGTTTCAGACTAAACCAAAACAACTGAAAAACTATTTTTTCTTGAAATAACTGAAAAGTCAACTTTTGAAAGCTGTAATTGATACCACATGAGTAAGTTGGAATGGGAAAGATATATGTATTCTGATGCAGATAATATATCAACCACCAATCCAATAGTGGTGGTCAGCCATTGGATAAAAATGAGTGGGATTTATTTAACCTAAGTTCAGCAGCTAAGGTTCTGCTATCTAAACACGAACTAGTGTCTGAAAGTTTCTTTTTTATTCAATGGCATGAAATAAACAGGTTTTGGAACAGATCAGCTCTTTCCAGTATCTTTTTAGGATGGTATGGACCAGGAGTTCTTATTTCTTTTCTTTGGTGGTAAGAGGGGACTAGTGGTACTGCTTAAATTTGTATAACTCATGCTAAGTCAGATGGGTTGAATTGCACCGATTATTAATTTTTTGTTTCAAAGAAATGGCGGTCTGGTCCAATGCAGCTGAATTATATAAAAAGAATGATTCTGGCACTCATCAGACATCTTGTCTTTTTGCATGGAAATCCAGATCCCAAGACAACAAGCTTCTTAATCACAGAGGAATACAAAAGAAAAAGTCCCCTTTGCAAGATCAGAGCCAGTTTTACCAGACACTTTAATGCTAAGTCAGATCAGTCAAGTAATAATTAACTTTAATTAACACACCCACAAACGGTAACATTTATCCAATGCAGATGAATGATTTAGAAATAATGGGCATTCTTATCTTTCAATGAAAAGAGCAAAGAAAATAAACTTTAAGCAATATTTCTAACACTATCACCAGTATTTTAGTATAACTAAGACTATATAGAGGAGTCCTGGCAAGAACTAGTATTATATTTTATTGTCTGGTCTTTGCAGTCTAACTAAGGATGAGCATTGCTTGTTCTAAAATGACCCTTACTATGTGTTATCATACCAATTGTCAAGAGCGATACAGCTCTTGA
Organism: Pitta sordida; assembly: GCA_013390025.1. Taxonomy (NCBI): domain Eukaryota; kingdom Metazoa; phylum Chordata; class Aves; order Passeriformes; family Pittidae; genus Pitta; species Pitta sordida. Next base: position 4,223 of record WEKX01008767.1, read on the forward strand.
GAGAAATAGACTTTGAGAAGCCAATCAGTTTTTACCTGGCTCAAGTGGAGCAACCTAGACTATATTTTTACTGGTCTCCTGCCTTTCCCTGTGTTTCAAAAAGAAAATACATATATCTGTTAACCTGGAATTCATATCTGGACTAGGCTTTACTGCTGGGTGGCATAACCTCGAAAAGCAATTATAAATACTATATTTAAAGCCTGACCAGAGTATGAGATAGGCAGACAGTGAATGAATACCTTTGCAGAAGAAGAATGATTTCATTACAGTTATGAGTGGTGTGATATGGCTTCACCAAGATCTTCAATGGCAGCCTTCAAATTTGCCTCTGGGTGTAAAAGGATGGGACATAAAACAGAGTGGCAAAACAAGGAGAAAAATACATACTGGTTGAAGGAAGGAAGGAAAAAACCTCCAAAACAACAAGGGAAATAAACCAAACAGAGAAAAGAGAGAAGAAAATGTAAGAATAAATGAAAGTGAAAGGAATGGTCTTGTTGCTATGTGTTGTATGGAACTGGGCAGAACAACAAAAAACCCCATAAAAGTGTATTTAAAAGAGAGCAAATGCTATATATCCTGAATGGACTGGGAAGGATACACTGGTTAATAGCACAGGTAATCTGTTTTAATGGGAACAGATGACCTGTGGCTATCTTTTTAGCATGCTTCCCTTAACAGTGCAGAGTTCCAAAATTTTTTCCTATCAGTGTGGCAGTGAGATTTGCAGGAAATATCTGAATACCATTAAGACTTGACTAACATACTGTATTTTTTATATTGGACAGAATGCAGGTAACAGTGTAAGACTATGAAGCAAAAAAATTAAGATTTTTTAAAGCATATTTTAATATAACTTTAAAGATTTTAAAATACAGAAAATTGTTATTAGAAAATTATTCTAATTTTTTTCCCCCCAAGAAAGAACCTCTTGTGTTTTATTTTCTCAGCCTTCCCCTCACTCTTCATCCCTCACTTTGATTCTAATATCTTCTGGATATATCTGAAGTTTCAATGAAGGGAAGTAGAAAAGTGAGAAGTGAGTGGCCAAGACTGAAGAAGATAGAAAAAAAGAGCTTCGAAGAACCAGGGGAAGTGACATAGGGACAGAGATGAATAAATAGCTGTTCTGCATTGATTCAGGTTAGAGGAGAAAGGGTCTGGTAGGGTGTTATTATGGAAGCTCACATAATCTTGGTGCAGAGTGTGATGAAAAGACATAAAGAGATGATCTTCTAGTGCCAGAGAAGAAATCTGATCCAAAACTTTCCCACTGATTGCCACTTTTTTGTTATTCTGCCTTTTTCAGGCATTGGAAATAACTCACACACAAACTGTGAAGAATACAGAAATTTCCTCTTCATGTTAGAAATTAGTCTTTTTGTAACAATCTTTGATATGGAAAATTAACAATGACGCATTTTGGCAAGAGCTGACAGGACAGATACAGCAAATGAGTACTTCCAACTGCGGAAACCCAAAAATGTTTAACTGCAGCAATCAGGGTTTTGCATAGTGAACTGACAAGGTGAAACCTATAATACGAAGAGACAAAAATATCTTGTATGCTACCGGAGCAACAAATAGTATCTTTAACTACCTCTTTCAAAGCAGATGAGCCTTATCAGAATGATTCAATTTCTACATGAAAATGTAGAGTGTTTCTTTTAAATGTAGGGCACCAGTCTGTTTTCCAGCACACGGAAATCAGAAATGTTGTCTACTCTTGAACATAGGCCAATCTGTGCATTTTCTTCAGAAAGCAAATGGACATGAAAACATTGATTTAAATAATATCCTTTATGTCTGTTGGCATAACACAAAACGCTTTATGTCCCAGACTTTACTTTTTTGTTTGAAGTTAACTAGCAATATACAACTTTCAAAAGTTGGCTGTGCAGATCCTCCTTTAGACTTCTGGGGAGATTTCTTCAAATTGACATGTTTTAGCCTGTGCTTTGCTGAGATTTGTACATTCTTGCTATGTGTGTACACCCTTGTACCACACAGGGACATACAGTGCTTGATTATGAATGCTCATTGGGAGACCCGCTTAAGACAGGCATGTGCACAAGTAAACACGTATTACAGAGGAAGCAGAGACCAGGGCTTGAGTATTTGCCCAGATGTCAGGTGCTGCTGAATTTTAATCCTGGGTCTGGCATGGATTTGCCGTGTAGCCTGTGGCAAATCACATAATCTTCCTGCCTCAGAGTCCCCACCTGTGAAGTGGGGATAATAACACTTACAATTTTGTACCTCACAGGCTGTTTTGAGGATTAATGGATGTCTGAGAAGTGCTTTGTATATTGGAAGTCCTGGATTCTGGGGAAGTATTTTGATTGTGTCTGAGTGAAAATTTGGATCATTATTTTGGACTTCTGTGGTGGTTTCTTCTAAGGAAGAATGAAAGAATAGTTTATCGAAAATAACAGCATCAGCCTAATAACTGCAAAATTACTATGACATTAGAACTACTCAGCATGGATTCAGGAGAGGCAGGTCTTGCCTGACCAACCTGGTCTCCTTTTATGACCTGGTGACTCTCCTGGTTGACGAGAAAAAGGCCATGGATGCTGTGTACTTGGACCTTAGCGAAGCCTTTGACACGGTTTCCCATAATAAGCTTCAGGGGAAACTCTCAGAGCATGGACTGGACAGAAGCATTTTATGTCGGATTAGGAACTGGTAGGATGGACAGGCTCAGAGAGTGTTGGTGAATGGTGTCACATCCATCAGTAGTGGAGTCCCACAGGGGTCAGTGTTAGGCCTGGCACTGTTCAACATCTTTATTGACGATATAGACGAGGGAATCGAGTCCATCATCAGCAAGTTTGCAGATGATACCAANTGATCCTGTGGGTCCCTTCCAACTCAGAATAACCTGTGAACTATTTAGGTGCTAAAGCCATTGCTTTGTCTAGGGCTTCTTGTGAATGAAATTCTTGTGTTCAGGTGCAAATGTGGGCATCAGCAACGTGGCCTCAGTTAGGAAGGCATTTGGAGGATTAATTCTTTATTCACAAATGCTCATACCAGACATACCGAGTTTGAATAAGGACTTGTGAAACTGATAAATCATCTAGTTTGGTTTTCTGCATACTAAATTCTTCCTTTCTTGCTGCAGTTGCCCCTCCATTGCATGCTGGTGTAACCTAGGCCCATGATAATCAATGAGAAAGGACACAGCTTTGAGAAGGTACGGTCCTGATATGCTTCCAGGTTAGCAGAAGAAAAGGTCACAAGAGTGCCAGGAGATGCACTGGTCAGATAGAAATGTAAAAGGGAAACAGAACCTATTCTTTAAAAGCATTCCATTGCCATGGTGGGAGAAGGCAGGATTGTACACGGGGAGACCCCAAGAACTCTGAGCTGCCTGTGGTTCAGGTAGGGATGAAATGTCTTTGGCTGCCATATCAGGCTACCCAGGCAGCAGGACCAGTGCTGTTGGAAGGTGGTCATGCCTGCTGCAGCATGCCTGCTCCCACTCCTGGAGTACACTCTGGCTCCTCCATGAACAACTGAAGGGGAAAAAACCCATCAGAAGTGGGAGGTTATTTTCAAACCCACCTACGCTTGCTAATGAAGGGGTAGTGTGCTGACACCAGTAAAGATGAGGTAGGAGGTGAGGGTGGCAAACTTGAATCCCTTCCACCCATGTTTCTGCTCAGGTTCCTGTATTGTAAAACTAGGACTTCAGCCTGAGTAGGAGTGGTAGAATCTAGTCCCTTTCATGAAAAAAGAGAGACCATGATTCTCAATTACCTGCAGCCATGCATGGTCACTATTGTCCTTGCAGAGTGGGAGTAAAACACTGTCAATCTGAATGACACAGTCCCTGTTAACTCACTTTACACAGTCAAAATTACTACAAAGCAATGTGTAAAATGCTGGAATTATTGATGGTAAAATCCCCAAATGCCCAGGTCATTTTTTTCTCATTGTAGCTGTGGACTGAAAAATCAAACAAACCTCCCTTAACACATGAAGTCTGGTCTCATGAAGAGACTGTAACTGATTGCTGTTGAGCAAAGACAGAAATATGTGACCTATTAACTTTTAAGTGTACTCTACACTAAGAGAAAGAGTGTTTTGGTAATACAGTGGCTAACAAGGTTTTAAAAAACTGTTGACTAGAAATGGCCAGCAAAAAATGGCAGTGACCAAACCTTGGAAGAGTTTTGCCTTCCCAGCAATGAACCAAAACCTTATAGGAGATGTCAAAGTATTTCTAGATAAATTAATTTAAAAACGTTGAAATGTTCTTTGCTTAGGTGACACTTAAAAATAGAGATCACTATGTGTTATGTGGTGCATTTGGTAGGCATATTTCATTTTCCTAAGCCAAACAAGACCAGAAAGAAATGCCTCCAAAGAGAAGCAGACTGGTGCAGTAATTGTGGGTTAAGCTGTTCTGTGATGTTTCCAGATCAGATCCCTCTGGTTACTTTGTTTTGAAGCAAAAAAAAATTTGTTCTGGTATGATTACTTTGGTTACAACGTAGATTATTTTTTCAACAATAAAACTAATTTTCCCCCTACATCTCCATCCCAAACCTGGGAGATATTTTCCAATAAATAGTAAATTCAGTTAGGATATTTGTCAAAGTCTGTTTCCTCCAGGCTTGAAGAGTAAATGCCTATTTCAGACTAAGAAAGCTCATGAGTGTGGAATATGTTTATCCAAGTTTGTGGTCAGTGAATATTTCCTTTGCAACAAGCTGCATCAACAATGCCTCTAGGCACAGATTGACTCTGGAGAAACTGAAAGGTAGCTAAAAGATAGGGGAAATAAAATCCTACCCATTCCACCATGACAAGTCACATTTCATGAAGTTTCATGATACATTATACATGTTTTATCTAGTCCTTGTAGCACATCTTTCGAATTAATGACAAATAATTTCTGACATTCTGTTAGGGTTTCCAAGTGAAAAAATAATGCTGCTTTTATGCAGGTCTCAGGGGTTAAGTGGTACTGGGAAACACAAATGTTCCGTGTAATCAGCCAAGGGAATGCTAACCTATCAGGAACTTTGTGAAGAAATGGGCTCGAGATTGTCAAAGCAATAATAAAGAAGCCATGCTCAGAGAAAAGTCTTTCCCTCACTATCTCTTCTTTGAATGAGAGGACTGGAATCAGCAGATTGATGGAAAAATCTGAGCCAACTCTTAGTCCTCAGAGTGCAAAAACCTCTGGAAGTCAAGGACACAACTCTGAGAAGGTCTTCTCTCGCTATTTCCCCACTACCACTCCCTTATATACATTCACTCCCAGTTTTACAGGACATTTTTTCATCTGACCTTGAGCTTTTGCTTAGGAGAAGAAAAGTCTTAAAGAAAAATCAGTAAAACCCCTATCAGAAACTGATCAGCATCAAACAAATTTAAATACATATCAAAACAATTTGCCACTTGAAACATCTGGTGCTTGGCAACATCTGAATGATGTGTTGAGAGAACAAGAGCAGCGATGTCTGAAAAACAGCCCTGAATTCAGGACACAGCCCCAAAAGAACAATACAGTGATCCCCCAGAATTCGCTGGGGGTCAGGTCTGGGCAGGTCCCGCAAATTATGAAATCCATGAAGATACCGAACCCATGAATATTCAACTACTCCTCGTCTGTAGCCACTCACCTTTCACTAATGTGTGGAGGGGCGGTCCTGGGAGCGTGTCTTGCACTGTAGCACCTCATTAAAGCAGAGGAAGCACCCTTTGGTTCTTTCCGGCCACGAAATCCGGGGTCTGGGACATTCTGCGCACGTGCGCAGTCTCACAACACACTGGAAATCCAATTGCGATTAATTGAATACGCATATTGAATACGCATTCTGTGATTCTGTGATTCTGTGATATACGTGAGCTGTGAATATGCGGGGGATCACTGTATCTTGCTTTCTTCCTTCCTTGCCTTCTGCCTGCCTGCTTGCCGCTCTTTTGCTTAGGAAAGGCAGACGGTAGTGACTTTGAACTGGATGTTAATGCCCTGTTAAAATTCATGGACAATAACATATCTCCATGTTTTTGTCTTTGCATCAGATGTAACTCTCAGTCAGAAAACGTTTCATTCCAGTTGTCCTGTCCTGCTTGACCTTATCCTTTCTTGAAGAGCAGTAAATCAGGTTTGGAGCCAAGAAAGAAAAACAAGGCTCAGTACAGAAGGTGAAAGAACTGAGAGGCAGGCGCTGCAACCCGTCTGCTCCACACCTCTGATCATGGGAACACAGAGGACTGAGTGGCTAAAGCCCCTTTTTTGTCCTTGTAGACCACTGAGGTACAATTCCACAGTCATTTTGCTCAACTGCAGCTGTTCCCACATGCTCCACTCAGCACATTTCCAACAGGTCCTTTACCTCCTTGTGCCCCCAGTTTGCTGCAGGGTATTTCAGCAATCAGGCTGAGTAGGGTGGATTTGTAAGCAGTTGTGTTGGTACAACTGAGGGGGTGGCAAGCTACAACTGGGAGGGCAGAAATAAAGTGCACGAGACAGCAGGACTCTTGCAAACATGTTTTTCTGCCAAAAAAATAGATGGAGGATTGCACCCCAGGGCACTGCAGCACCACTGGGCATCTCAGGATGATGCAAAGACCCTGTGTGCTAAACAGGAAACCACGAAGACCTGGCTAACAGGCAGCAGTGGTGGTGGTGAGGTTCTGGAGGAGCCTGAACTGCAGAGCAGAATTGTATGAGTCAGGTTTGCTAGGGAAGCACCCTGTCCACCTGCAGTCTAGCTGGCCTCCTGTGATACAGCCAGCAAGGCACAGACTTCAAAACACAGCATTGAGGAGGAAATTATTGCAGGTCTTCCAGCAACCTTCCAGGTATCTTGGTGGGTAATGCATCAGCCTGGTAAGGGGGAGGTAAAGCTTCTGTGTCCTTCTCAGTCTTGACTAGGAATGGAAACTGTACAAGCGAGTCTGGCTACGAGGCAGTCACTGGAGTAGAGGCAGATATGTGTCCTCAGTCCTGGTGAAGGTGCACAGACACCAAAGGCAGCTTCTGCAGTTCATTTGTTGGAAAGAAAATGTTTGGGGAGCAGCCTGCAACCTTGTAGGGTTCTTGATGTGATGTCTCATGTTCCAGTCCTTTCAGAAGTTGCATTTGAATAATGAGCTCTTCGACCAGGTTGGTTTTGCTGGATTATACTGCCAACCTGACATTAGGCTAGAGCGGAGTTCCTTAAATTATTTTTGACATGTTTCCTTTCTATTCACACAAGCAAAGAAATGTTTCAGGAGCCTTTGGCAGGGTCACAATCAAGTTTTACAAAAAGTTTCAGGACAACTATTTTCTTCATATACACAGTGCTAGGCTTATTGTTTTTCTGTGGTTATTAGTGGTATCACTCCTGTGACTTCAATGGATGGACTCCTGGGATGAATCTGGCCCACTGAATTAACCTTAATGAGGTACACAAGAAACTGCCGGCTTAAGGGGGAGTCATTAGTCTTGTTATGAAAGAGTTAACACCCTTTGAAGGATTTTGGGAACACACCCTTTCATTGTCTGTTTGTTTTCTGCTCCATAAAGCCTCCTTGCATTGTTGTTCCCTTTCTCTCCCCCTTCCGTGTTGCCCACTGCAGCCCAGCTAGAACCGGAAAGGGCAACAGTTTGGCTTTTGGTGGCAGTATCCCAAATCTTCTCACTTCCCTCTTGCAATCTGTCACTTTTGGTGGCAAATGTTTTTCTCAAGCTGCTGTTTGACAAGAGAAATGACGTGAGAAAACAAGGATAACTTATTCTCCTTTACTCCCAGGACTGCCTGAATAGCTGCAGAAGGGTATAAAAACTATGAGGAGCATTTGGTTGCCCTCTAATAGGCATCTGATCAAGAGTGCATAGAAGCCTATAAGACAAACACCCTTCACTTTTATTAACTTACCAGCTACCATCACACCTCTGACTGCAGCCTGCACTTGGTCAGGGTAAGAAAGAAGGAAGAAAGGAGGAAGATGTGTCTGAAGAGACCCCCAAGATCCCAGGAGGGAGAAATCTCTCTAGCACATCAGAGACCAGTTTCTGAGCTGTCAGAGCTGTGCCTGTTCTCAGGTTACGTGGCACTCCATGCAGTTTTAACATTGTTTATGAGTCCCCTCCGTGCAGGGGCAGAGCAAGGCTAGGAAGACTTGATACAGACAGATCAGTTGCTTTGCAGGTGGAATTGTGCTGTGGGTCCACAAGGTAACATCAATATAAGCACAGTTATCTGCTGCAAAGAATATCCAAGCAATAACTGCGGGAAGACTGAACACAGCTGAAAGATTCAGAGAAGATAAAGTATTTACAAGGAGCCTCAAACTTCAAAAAATGTGTCTTCCTTCTTTCCTCCAACATATATGACAAAGCATTTGTTCATTTTTATTATCCCAGGCGGTCTTTGAAACAGAAAAGTGCCTGAGGACTTTGTTCCAGGGAGGAGTGTTTAGATGCAATCTGAAAGAGCTGTGGAGAGCAACCCAAGCTCTATCATCGAGATGGAACTTGTCCAGAGCCCCTTTGGAGGTGGCTACACCCTATTATGCTACAGCAACTGCCAGGTACTTAGCTATCCCTCTGTGGTATGGCTCCTGATACTATTATTAGTAATAGCATCCCAGCAGCTTCAGTGTGAAAAGCTCCAGTTAGAGGTGGGGGCCCTGATGATGTGAGTCACTAGGCAAACACTTATTAAAAAGGCAGGCCTTGCTTTCAGTCTGGCTTGGTCTATGCTAATTCTAGACTGCTCAGAGACACCACCTATTCCCTGTGATAGCCCTACTAGCTGGTTTAGCTGGCTTTGCTCTTCTACTGGCCCAGATATTTAAATACACTTAAGACACCTAACTGCCTTTGACATTAGGTAGGTTCCTGAATAATTTTAAAAATCTGCCCGTTTGTTCCTGTTACCTTGCAAAAATATTTAACTTGGAGTATGAAGTCAAAAAAGCCACTGAAAAGACTTCTATCAGTCAAAACACAGCAGTCTGTTGCAGTGATGATAAATCAACTGACTACAGGAGTCTGTCACCTTTTCCTCTTCATAGTTGCAGGATTATTTAAAATTCTGTAAGCAAAGTATAAAGCACTTCCCTTCAGACATTTTATGTTTGATAAGAAGATGCAACATATTAGAATAAAATTCCCTATGAGAAAGATGTGTATACATGTCTTGTTCTACATAAGAACTACACATAACTGAGTAGCTAATAGAAGTAGAAAGTTGGTTTCTGGATAGACATGTAGATAGACAAGAAACTTTAAAAGCTTAAACAGCACATTAGATGGTGAGTTGGACTAGATGATCCTTGTGGGTCCCTTCCAACTCATAATATTCTGTGATTCTGTGTGTGTGATTTTTGCTGCTGCTAAGGACACCTCTCTGTAAAAGCAGAGGCTGCAGCATTTCTCCAGTGACAAAGGGCTGAGGGTGCTGGAATTGATGAGTCTGGAAAAGAAAAAGTTTTTAGCAGTGTATATACCCTAAATACCTGAAGCAGAGGTGTAAAGAGCAGACCCAAAGCTCTCTTCAGTGGTGCCGAGAGACAGGACCAGAGGCAATGGGCAAAAACTAAAACACAGGAAGGTCTAACTGAGCATCAGTAACTTTGTTACTGTGAGAGTGACCGAACAGTGGTATAGGTTGCCCAGAGATGTGGAGTCACTATCTTTGGAGGTATTCAAAAGCTGTCTGGAGATGGCTGTGGGCAACCTTCTCTAGGTAACCCTGCATGAATAGGGAGTTGGACAAGATGACTTCCAGAAGTCCCTTCCAGCCTCAACTATTCCAGTATTCTCTAAGAAGATTGTGGCCATTATTTGATTCTGAAGCATTTGGAATATGTTAAATACCTATTGGATTAGAAAGTGGGAAGATAGAGTCTGTGTTTGCATGCTTTATTGGAATGTTGGAATTGTCCACAATTCTTAATGACACACGGTAATCTCCAACTGCCACAAGTATCTTTTAGTCCAATAGCTACTTAGGTCAGAGGTATTCGTCCAGAAGGATACTATCTATGCTGACCTTCAGCAGTCCTTCGCAGAGAGGGTACATGAAGAAAGAAGAGTCCTGGAATCACTTCAGTTCTTCTTTCCAGTGGAAACCATTCCTCTTGGCACACACATTACGTCAGTATTGCAGCACAGCTCTGCTGCAGCTAGTGGTTGTATGGGTGTCACTCTCAGGGGCAGCAGCCAAACAAGCTATCATTCTGCATCTGTGTTTATAATTTTTAGAAGACCCATATGTGGAATGTATGTGAAAATGATGTAATCTGGCATGGAAAATCAACTTCTCTTAAAAAAAAATAAAAAGAATAAAAGGATTAAAAAAATACTGGCTGGATGTTGACATATGTCCCACCAATGACATTAAAAGAGACTAGGATCTTTTAATCAAAAGTAATTGCCTTTCTCTTTATTCCATTATGGATGTGTCCATTATGTAATTATTGGAGGTCTGTACACACACAAATTCAAAATACTGTGACAGTTAAAAGAGAAAGCTTTAAAGTAAATTTTGCCAAGGCAGAAAAAGTCATATATAAAGTAGAGGACTGTCAGTCTGTTCATTAAGTAATTACAACTGTTTCTTGCTAGAGTGGAGTATATCTTCTTTGCTCGTTATTACGTGCCTACCATTCACTGCTCCCTGTGATACAAATGTGCTTTGTATGTATTCACACACTTGATCATAATGAAAGTGATTCCCAGATTTTTATGAGAATCTTGAGAGGCTGTGTGTGATAGACCATGCGGTCTAACAATGGTACTTCTTCCATCACAGCCCTAGTGTTGGATTGTTGCCTGGAAGATACATGAAAGATTTTTTTTAAAAAAAATGTTTAAACTGAGCAGAATAAATGTAAGAAAAACAATTAATTTAATGTTAAACTAATGTTAAAGAACATAGGAAGTTGAAAAGTTACAGTTCATGAGGCAGACTTCTTTTGTCCTTGTTTTGAACTGGAAGTCTATCCTAGTCTCATCCTTCTTGTTCATTATGTTTGTTTTTAAAAGAATGACATAATAAGGTAGGATACAATGTTCTGTTCAATGATGTTCTGAAGACCTTACGCTTTAAATTTCCTCTTTTTAGAAGTTAAAATGTGCCTGCACTCTGAAATAAAATCAGTTGTTACGGATTCAGTGCAGATGAGGATTTGTGCCTATTAGTTGTCTGTTTGTAAGTTTGTGCATCAACATACGAAGTGTACCAACCTCACCCAGATCTGAGCAGTCTCAAACTGATCCCATGCCCTTTTCACAACTCTCTTTGGCAGTTCTCCAGGAAAGCAGTCAGTGGAATTTAATGCTGTCCTTCCCCTGCCTCACACTAATAGAGCATGTATGCATGCTACCAACTCTGCCTTACTTGGATCAGGGTGATTAGAAAAAGTGCTCAAACGACACAGGTGTGCCATACTGCTGGGTACATGGCCACAGAGGTTAGACCCAGGTTGTACTGTGTACCAGCTTAAGCTGATTTGACTACTAGTAGCCCAGAGATTTGTGAGTCCTGCAAATTTATAAAAAAAGTGATAAAGGAAGAGGAGGGCAATCTTGTTCAGGTGCAGAAATGATGATGTAATTTCTGTATCTGATCAGAAGAAGCAAGATAGTGAAAGATAATTTTTCTTCCCACATATGGGAAGAATATATAGGACGAAGCATAGCTGGGAGCAATTGCCCTCTGGAACTGTCCCTGCTAGAAATGTTGAGACCCAACAAGCCTGGTCTGGACTACATGCTTACCCTTTACATAGCTGAAGTCTGCTGAAGCTATTCTTTTCCAAATGATAATTTTTGTAGTGGGTGTTTCACACGGTGGGTAAAGTACAAGGGCAATACTTTCACATCATTCCTCTTTCAGGAAGATACATTTCACTAAATCAGCCAGGTCTTTACACATCACTCTTGGGCATTATTAAAGAAGACAGTTTACCAGAGGTTGATTTCTCCTCTCTCCTCTTCTCCCCATGGCACCCAGGTCTGCATTATTTACATAAGCCACTGAAGTACAGAATCACAGAATCACAGAATATTATGAGTTGGAAGGGACCCACAAGGATCATCTAGTCCAACTCACCACCTAACACCCGTAAATAACAGCAGTTCTTGTGTTAGAGGGAAGGGAGGAGATTCACCTCACCAATATTTGGATGGCTCCAGGGAGATTAAAACTTGTTCCACTGATAAGAAAAACAAAACTTTCAGTGAAGTTTCAGAGCTAATTTGACTAAGAGTAATTCATAGTGTAAGGAATTACATTTCATCTTGAGATCCTTTGTGAGAGGGATTGAGATAAATCATAGAATTGCTTGAGTTGGAAGAGATGTTAAAGGTAATCTAGTTCCACCCACCACTGTCATGGACAGGGACACCTTCCACTAGACCAGGTTGCTCAAAGCCCTGTCCAACCTGGCCTTGAACACTTCCAGGGATGGGTCCTCCACAACTTCTCTTGGCAACGTGTTCCAACGTACCAGCACCTTCACAGTAAAAAATTTCTTTCCATTATCTAATCTAAACCTGTCTTCTTTCAGTTTGAAGCCATTTTCTCTTGTCCTATTACTACATGCCCTCGTAAAAAGTTTCTCTTCAACTTTCTTGTAGGCTCCCTTCAGGTACCGGAAGGCCGCCATAAGGTGTCTCTGGAACCTTCTTTTCTCTAGGCTGGACAGCCCTAAGTCTCTCAGCCTGACTTCACGGGAGAGGTTCTCCAGCCATCTGGTCACATTTGTGGCCCTCATCTGGACTTGTTACATCAGATCCACATCCTTATTATGTTTGACATTTTTAAGGCATAAATCACCTGCCAGTTTTTGGTGATTATTTTAAAATGAGAATAGAGGGGGATCAGTCTACAGTTCAGTTCTTCCTTCTGACATCCTTTGGTCTCATAGAGAGAGAGAGAGACACTCTGTCAGGTTGATTTCTTGAGCAGGGTAGTTTGAGCATGATATACTGCATGCATTATCTGCTCTTCAGTTACAGCTGATTTATTATAAATAAATAATGTTATTAATGACAGTAAAATCAGAGCCATTTCATTTTCAATCCAGAAAAAGACAAATAGTCTTCCTACACAGGGAAGATAAGCATGGCTGCTGTGCTGATAAGCAATCCAATTTTCAAATGCTGAAACCACTTCAGTTTCTCATGAAGGAAGACTGTCAGTCTCTGCACATATGTTCTTGTGGCATATGTCCAACAGGAAGACAATACATCAAAACATCATTGTTCCAGCATGCTCTGACTTCTTCTAGACCTTCTTCAACTTTAGACTATTTTGTACTCTGAGTGAGTTTTTAATTGTAGGACGCCCAAAGCTCTTCCTGGAAAATCTCATGGAGAAATAAGGGTTTGAGTGCTATATAACATATGCACAAAACTCTGACACAGCTGGGATGCACTGTATCAGTTGCACATGTACCATACAGATGGCTGACACATGCTTAGCAAGTTCATCATGTCTTCTGTGTATCAGATGATCTACTGAGAGTGTGTGTGTTGTAGAACCCTGAGGAGGATCCCCTTGAGGAGGGTCAGACTCCTTGTGAATCGACATATCAATAAACTCAGATATTCTTCTGCACCTTTCAAGCAACAAGAGGGCAGCAGGAGTTGCTTGACTGCTGTGGCATTTACTGCAGAAAAAATAAAACTCTGCACAGGACATCCCAGCTTTGCTCAGCCAGCCTGCAAGGAAGAAGCCTGAGCTGCCTTGTCCCACTAGGACATTAGGAAGAACTTTTTCACAGAAAGGGTGATCTCTCAGTGGAATGGGCTGCCCAAGGAGGTGGTGGAGTCACCGTCCCTGGAGGTGTTTAAGAAAAGGCTGGATGCTGTACTTAGCAGCGTGACCTAGATAATAGAATAGTGTGTTATAGGTAGGATGGTGTGTTGGTAGCAGGATCACAACAGGTTAGGTTAGGTATGTAACAGGTGATGGGTTGGACCGGATGATCTCTATGGTCTTTTCCAACCCTACTAATTCCGTGATTCTGTGATTCTGTGATTACCTGTTACCTGTTCTGGGACAGTGCATGAGGGTGTGTGGTGCTGGCACGTGGCTATTTCCATCCCAGATATGTCCTGCCCTCCTTGACTGGGAGTAGAGCTGCTGCCATACCTCAAGCAATACTTGTTGTACCTGATGAGATGTAGGATGGGCAAAAATTCTGATTGACAAATAAATCCTGTTTTTCTCATTCAGTTGCCTATAATTGTAAACATCTGTAATGCTAGATGGTTTTTCTGTTTGAAGGCTTTACTGAGAAAACATGGCTTTGGAAATCAAAAGAGCTATGTCGTTGAGTTAGGTCATTTTATGACTCTTGACAGCATGGTGCAGTTTTTAATTTTTCATTTTAATTTACCTTATTTTTTTGCAATTAGAAAGAATATAAGCATATTGAAAGTATTACACAATACATTTACCAAGAGTATTAGTACTCTAGGAGAGATAATTTTTCCTCTTGTTCAGAGAAAAGTTGAGATACAATGTCTTCTGCTATGAATAAAAGTTACCTAACAAAAACTGACCTTGCTGAGGGCAAAGAGGCTGACAACACATCCCATCTGCTTCTTCTGTCTTCAGGTAGAAAATGTGCATACTCCATTCATGAAACTTAGAAGGATGTGGATCAACCTTCCTCTGTATCACAGTAGATGTAGTTTCAGGGTGGTGTTTGGTGCTTTGCATCTCATATGCTGGTCTCTCCATTGAATGCTTTGTAAATTAATAAATTCTATCACAAAATCTATATTTCATCTGTCAACATTCTGTCACCTTCAGGAGAACTGTGCCTTTTTGATCTAAAGACCGAACAGTGTAGAATTGGAAGAAAGGTTTGTGTGATCCATATGTCATGAGACATCCCTGGGTACCATGCAGGTACTACAGTCCTCACTTCTGCATAGCCTGTGGTCCCTGTAGCTAATCCCAACCCACTGCACGGAGGGGCTGCTTCTGCACAGCAAAGCCAGCAAAAGTCAGCTACTCTCTTGAGTCCACCACAGGAATGCTACCTATGGATATCACTACCCCTCAAAGGCTAATGAAGTATTTAGCAGCTGAGGAAGATGAGAAATATCTTTCCCATCCACAGAGAGTTTTTGAAATTTTAACATTTTTTTCTTGCCTAACCCATGACAAAGAAAGATGTCGTCTTGGATGGAAACTCAGAAGAACAATCAGGAAAAGATGCATCAAAGTAAGATATTCCATCAAGCAAGATAGACATTTCATTATAATGAAGTTTAAAAAATGACTCAAATTTTCCTACTTTAAACTTTATTCTGTAGAGTGAAATTCTACATTGAAAGCAATTTCTAAGTGGAAAATAAATGCCTTGTTATACACATGTCAAAATGGAAGATCTTATCAACTTCGGAAAAAGTTGTTCAGCAGGAAAATTCTTCTATTTCAAAATAAACATTTTTCTGATGAAAAAAATTATCCAGAACCATTTAAATGGAAATTGCCTGTTTATTATCTGTATACAAAGTAAGGATATGAAATCTTGCTAGTATTTGTGAATAACCTTGATGTGACTTTAAGAGTTCCTTAAATGGATACACAAGAGTCAAATGTCCTAATTTTGTGATAAGCTGAATGTCTGGGAGGCAAATGTAAAATGGTCTTATGGTATAAATTTGGAAATGAGTTATTCTAGAGTCACAATATCAGCAAAATATTTTATATTGAAAAATGCAATGGAAAAATCTCATGGAAGGCAATCAAAATGTTTTTGCTGAACTCCAAAACTTTACATCTTCAGTGCTGTTGTGGTATTTCTGCTATGTTTCTTTTAAAAACTCTGCAGTTTCAGTTGCAAGAAGTGCTGGGTACATCCCAGTGCCACAGCAGCCATATCTAATCAGGCCTTGTCCAAGGGCAAGATATATCCCCCCACTACCAGAACTGAAATCACAGACTTGCAGCTTTGGTTTCAGAGGTTGTTGCCCAAAGTAGTATTCAGCATCATATTATATAAATTTCAAAAGATATATTTTGAAAAACAAAAATATCGGCAAAGTCTTAGACATCTTAATGGAAAATATCATTGAGGGCTTTTAAAATACCTACACTTGACAGATGAAAGTAATAGCAATGATACAGTAGAATTTAGGGAGTGAACCTTCACAGGCCAGACGTAGGTGAGGTCTTACTGTAAGCCTGATTCTCTCATGAACAAGCTTGTCTGCCATGCTAAATCTTGCAGAGCCCATATCCTGCTACCAGCTCTGCCATCTGCCACTGTTTCTCCAGCTGGGAGATAAAGCTTGACTTTCTTTGTAAAATCTTTTGAGTGATGCTTTGAGAGTCATCCTAGTCTGAAACAGCTATGACTTAGAGAGCTATGTCTGCTAGCTTAAACTTCGATTTAGGCAGTGTTTTCTATTTAATTTTGTTTCTTGTTAGTGCAGTGGAAAAGGCAAGGACAACACTGGCAGGAGTACAACATTGGACAAGTAGATATCAGTGAGGAGCATTAAGTGCCTTGAAAAACAGCATATTTTGAAGTTCAGAAAAGTATACATAGAACAACTAGGTGTACACCTACTGACTCAGTCTCTGAAAGATTTGCTGTCATATGTGCACAGGCTATGTGTTGTTCTTATAGAGTTAAAATGTATGGCGTGGTAATTATCAAAGTCTAATTAAGTATGTGAAAATGAGCAGCCATCATTTTCTTCTCTATGCTTTCTCCAATAGGCAGTGCTTACTTATTTGCATATGTTAAAATTAAGGCCTATTAGACAAAAAGAGCCAGTATTTTTTAGTTCTCCCTTTGTTTTAAGAAGGCTGTCCTGGGAGGTGACATATACATCCCCTGAGTCCCTGATGCCCTCTGACCTGGGGAAAAGGGCGCTGCAGACAGCCTTTAGGTTGCCACAGGGCAACTGCACAGGCTCTGGCAAACAATTTGACTTCTGCAATAAATAGGCCATGGATGTTGTGTACTTGGATCTTAGCAAACCCTTTGACATGGTTTCCCATAATAAGCTTCAGGGGAAACTCTCAGAGCATGCACTGGATAGAAGCATTTTATGTTGGGTTAGGAACTGGTTGGATGGATGAGCTCAGAGAGTGTTGGTGAATGGTGCCACATCCAGCTGGCAGCCAGTCACTAGTGGAGTCCCACAGGGGTCAGTGTTAGGCCCGGCACTGTTCAACATCTTTGTTGACGATATGGATGAGGGAATTGAGTCCATCATCAGCAAGTTTGCAGATGATACCAAGCTGGGGCCAAATGTTGAACGGCCAGAGGGTAGGAGGGCCCTTCAGAGGGACCTTGACAGACTAGAGAAATGGGCAGACTCCAACAGTATGAGATTGAACAAGACTAAGTACCGGGTTCTTCACTTTGGACATAACAACCCCATGCATCGCGATCGACTGGGGANGCTGGCTATCAGCAAGCCCTGAGAGACAGACTGCAAGAATGTTTTGGCAGAGCTGCCATTAGACATACAAGGGCTTCAGGCAGATGACAATGCATGAGCCTCTGCTTCCTCACTTGGGTGCAGGGGCCACCTTGTCAACTGCTCACCAGCCACTGGCTGTCCCTGTCTCTGCTACGGTGTCCAGGGCTGATGGCCCAGGATGCGGTGTCCTGGCTGGGTGCTCAGGTGGAGCCCTGAGGCCTCTGAGCACTGAGAAGAGCCTGCCCCATGACGTGAACTGCGATTTGGGTAATCAGCCGTAATTACAGTTAATGATAGCAATGTCTGGGCACCCCTGCCGGAGTCAGGACCCCATTGTGCTCAGCGTTACTTAGCAGGTAAATTAGACACTGCAGTTAAAGCACCTTAAAATGCCTGGCGATCTGACAGCAGCATTTTAAGAGTGTGGAGATAAGGCTACATGGCCTGCTCTGGCAGTCTGAAGGAAGCTCAGAAAGATGGAGATGCGTGGGCAGCTGTTCAGCTGCAAATGGTCCTGCAGAGCTAGTGAATTTTTTCTGGTGAAGACTCAATGTATTGGGCAATATTTTGACAGTATGAAATTATTTGTGGCTTGAGGTTGACTGCCATGAATAGTGTCAGGAGCAGAGAGCTGGGGTCACATAGCTTGTGGGGGAAGATTTCTCCGGTTAGCCAACATCTCACAGGAAGAAATGCACCCTATGGGAGATGGTGGTGTGGACTGAAGTAGCCGATCTTCCACCTCCTCCTTCTCTTCACCTGTTACCTCTCAGTTAATCCAGAAGACAGGGCTGAGGGCCAGGTTTTATTCCTATTTACACTGCCCTCCTTGTATAAATAATTAAACATTAATTTGATCAGGGCTGAGTGTCCTGCATGTCACACCTTTCAGAAGAATATTTTAACTAGCGTATCAGGAGTCATTCTTCACACTCTTCCTTCATGACTATATGTATGTTTTATGAGAAATGTAATACCTCTAAGAGGAGGAGAGAGAGCAGCCTCTTCTGCAAAACACCTACAAAACATCTCCTGGATTAAAGTCCTCACATGCAATCCTCTACCTTGAACCAGTGGAGACATTAGACCTGCACTAACCTCTCAAGTCACTGTTATCCAGGAGGTTATAAATACATTGAGGTGTGTCTCTCCTGTACGAGCTGTTCTGTTTATGTTAAAGTACTTACACAGTCATGTAGCAAGGGAGTGAAATGGCTTCAAAGTCATGACAATGAGGCCAGCCTGCTGGGAAAAGAAGGATGGCCTTCAGTGTTGCTCCAGTGAAGGCCAAGTTACTGTGTAAAGTAATGAAAATGACTGCAGTATCCTGTCTCAGGATATCCTCATAGACTGCTTGGTTAATCATCCCTAGGAGAGAGAGAGAGATGGACTTTAAAATGTGCCTCCCCGTTTTTGTCCTAGTGTTTTAAGTGAGAAGGACACCAACACCACCAGTAGTAAAATGTTTATGAATCTGAACACAAGGAAATAGTTTTTTAATGTGAGGGTGACTGAGCACTGGCACAGTTTGCCCAAAGAGGTTGCTGAATCTCTATCCTTGGAAATATTAAAATGGTGCGTGGACACAGTCTTGGGCAACTGCTTGAGCAGGAGTGGAGTGAATCAAAATGATCTCCAGAGGTTTTTCCCAAATATACAACCATTCTGGGATTCTGTGATCCAATCTCCTCAGTTCCTTTGAATGTTTCAAAATTTCCCAAAGTGAAACATATGCTCTAATTTTCAGTCAAATGCAATATTGCCTGCTGAATGAAATGACATTTTACAGGTTTTAATTTCAGCAAGACCAACTAGATTCCTTAAATTTATTTTCTATTCAAACTCAGATACATATTTCTACCCCACAATTTTTCAATCCATCAGCTCAACTCATAAGGCTCATTATTCTCACAGTTCTAGGTACACAAACACCTCTACTGCTCTGCTGAAGTGAGCTTTTCAAAAGGACTTTTTTAAGCTCTGACTTTACAGGCCATATGTCTGTACAATGTGGTATGTTGACTGGTAGCCTTACCTTGATCATTAAAACAACAGCCCAGGCGTGCACCACACTTCTGAGAGCAAGCCATGCACCAGGACCCGCTCTCAGGAGTTTTCAATATTATGCTGTCATTATAGCAAAGAGGACAGTAAACGATGGGCAAGGTGTGTGTGTGTGTGTGCGTGGTGTGTGTGGTGTGTGTGTGTGTATGTGCACGCATATAAATGCCAAAGATTTTTGCAACAGGAGAAGATGAGAGAAAATGTTCCTGCTACAGGCACATCTTGGTTGCATACATTTTTCTTTTCTGTTACACAGTGCAACCTTCTCATTTCAGTGTCTCACATGAGCTTGTCTGGGAATAGTGGTAAGGGAACAAAGGAGACAAAGAGCACAGTATGGGACCAGGCAAGTATTCCTGCCACAGGGCAAGGATAGATGCCAGGTTATCTATGAGAAGGGAGTGCCAAACTGCTGAAAAATAAGGTACAGAACAGGGGACAGGAAGCTTTGGCAGGAGGAAGGCAAGGTAGAATTTTTTTAGGTATTGTTCAATAGTTGATGCAATTAAAAAAAATAAAAAAAGGTATTCCATGTTTCTTTACAGAGTAGTAGCTGAGTACTACTTTACAGCCAAATTAACAGAACACTACACTCTACAAGGAATGACTTCAGTCAATTTTGAATCAGGCCTTTGGAACACAGGCCTGAAGCAGAGTCTGTCAGCCAATAAAAAGCAAAAAAAAAAAAAAGGATCATGAATCAATCCTCCTCATATCTGCTCCAGATCCTGAATCAAAACCATCCCTACGTTCATCTCATTGCCAGCAAAAAGGAGAAAAAAGAAGAAGAAATGTACTTCTGTGTCTGGTAAGATTTCTCATCTGCAATACCTCAAACTTCTTGGGAATTATCTGGACTGTACCTTAAAGAAGTGCATTTCTTTGCTAAGATTTACAGCAAGAGAAGCTTTTATCTCTCAACCTCTAACATTATGCCTACACTATGCTCAGAGCTGCGACTGGAGCATGTGAGATGTACTGGAACCAGCTTTCATCTAACACATCAACAATAGCTGGGAAGATATGGTCTTTTAAGCCCTTGCTCCTTCCTTCCAAGACACATATGGAGCTGCTTCCATATCCTGCACAGCTGCAGATTCCCTGCCATGCTGTTCAAGCTAGCTAGAACATGACCACACTGCCATCACATCTCCAATTGCTGAATTGTCTACAATGTCTTGGCAGTGTTGTGGATGAAGCCTATTTACCTAAGACAGAATCTTGGCCTGCCACTGCATATCCACCATTACTGCTCCACATCTTGGTGGAGTTACTCCTGGGTTACATAAAGATAATTGAAATCAGAATCAGACCTGCTGATCCTCATTATTTTGTTTTTATCGTACCAAGATGGCTGTCTCCAATCATCTGCATGGTACACAGGGCCTGAACTACCAGGTCTCCCCAGCTCTATTTCTTATGGATGGTATTTACTGCTGTATGGAAGCCTGGCACAGGTCTGTGCATGTTTAATTGATGCACATACATGATGCAGATCCTGGCACAGTTTTATCCACAGTAAATTAAGACTCATTCAAGTTTTGTTGATTGTAACTGATCAGGGACCCTTTGCAATCTTGCTTAATGGTCCCATACCTATTGCAACTGAAGCTTTATTACCACATCACACAAAACACGGTCCCGGTCCCAGTCAAGAAAATAACATACCCCTTACAAAGAATAATGTGAAACTACAATCTAGAAAAGCAGGTTGTGTCAAATGCAGGTCACTGTCTTTCTGTAACTCATCTCTTTCTCTTTTAAATTTTCCATTTATGCACCTACTTAGGTCTTCCTTTGCCCACCACATTCATCACGTCTGGAGGCTGATGGAGAATGAATGAATAGCAGGTCCCAGAGCAGATTTTTAGGGGCAAAGACTGAAGTCAAGTATGACAGAAACCGCAATAATTCTTTCTCTGCTTGGCAACAAGCAGGGCTAAGACATTTAGAAAGTTGCGATGATGAAATTGTTTGGAATGGTGTTTTTCTAAGCCATTGTGTTCAGCTCAAGGGCAACAAATTATAGAGAAATATAATGAACTAACTAAATAAACAACGTCAGCAAGGTAGATGTTGGATGAGATGCTATGCTGTTGGATAAATAATAGGAGATGAAAACTTAATTATAGACCAGATTGTTTCCTTCCACTGAAAGCAGCTCTTGAGTTCCCCCTGCAGAATTGTCATAAATTTCTTCTGCTGATTAGGTGAGATTTGTAGGACTTGTGACAACCTGTATGTATACTCATGAATTTTCAGAAATCTTCTTACATATAAATTTTTTTTCCCTTCTCCTTTCTGGTCAACAGTTCCTTCAGCTTTGTGGCCATGTGATTTTAACAAAGACATTTTGCTCAGGCATTTGCCTATAACTCCTCTTCCTGAATACCTTTACTTTTCTGGGTTATCATACTGTGAACTGTGTAAAAGTTAGAGTTGACATTTATCTGAGTTCCTTATGACACCATGGACAGATGGGATGAATGAAAGCTCTCTTCCACCTACAGAATTACTCTACAACTTCTATCCTTTCTTTCTCTATGAGTCCCTCAGCCTCAAGAGATCTGGGCCAGCCTAGGGAAACCCTGATATTGCTGTGAGATGGCTGCTTTGTTGAGGTGAGTCAATACCCTAAGTTGTGAGCAGAAATACCTAGAACACACATAATTTTATTGACAACAGACTTTATAGTAACAAACCAAAATCCTATGCAGAAGGAACTGACACGATCATTTAATTTTGGCTGTACAATCTTTGTTTTCATGATTTTGTTAAACAGAGCATAGGAGTTTGTCAAAGAATTCTGAAGTAAGTGTCTGATTTGCTTCCCAAGGCTTGCATGAAGAATCATTTTGAAAAGTAGTTTCAAACTTTCTTACTCAGCTCTTTCCCCATAAAATTTACCCACCCCATCATCTACTCCCACACCTACATGGTGTTCCATCCCCATTAAGATGAATCAAAACAAATCTAAAGAAAATTACATGAGTGGGAAGGCTCACTTTCTCCTCTTCAGCTTAAACTACTCACAGTCTTCCTGTAATAATAAAGGATGAGCAAAAGAGGAAAAATAATGACTTTACACAGTAAATCTTGCATGAACAGAGCTCCCAGACTCATGTATGTTTTTTACATATGGGACTAATCACTCTTTGCTCACTTATAGGTGGAATGAAACAATGTCCTGTGCCAGTAACACTCCGAAACAAAACTGTTGAATGAATGTTTCTTTCCAGAGTGATTGTATTATACTTCATAGAGCTCTGAATACTTAAAACAGGTGGCTGCAAAATTAAAAAAAATTAAAAGGATGACTGAAATGCCATTATCAGAAAAAAATATTTTTCCCTATTGAGAGACATTCTTCACTCTTCAGTAATCTCAGCTAGATACAAAAGTGAACATCTTATCTTTTATTCCCATCACCTTCATTTGGCCCACACAACCACAAATTGGTACGAAAGATCTTCTGACTTTTACAGTATTAGTATAGCTCCACCCAAACTAGGCCTAAATTTTGAATGCAGGTCCCAAACTTATAGTTAAAATACATTGAGTGAAATGAAATTTGGGCTATGCCTGAAATATAAAATATCTGAGAAATTAGAAGTGAAGGCAGAACTGGAGAATAAGTGTTGAATACTTTCTAGAGCTTTGTAGAGAGTGGTGTATGTTTCTAGGCATTTTTGTTTGCATAGACAGGTAAAATATTGTGAGACAATATATGTGATGTAAGAGGGGGAACCTGAGGGATATTTAGTGATGCTCTTATATGTCAAGATAATGCCTCTGAACTGACATGGAAAAAGGAGTGTCTTGTAGTAGACGATTAAGGCAAAGGTAATATTCAGCTAAACAATGGCATATTTTGAAAACAAGTACAAAAAATTTGAACTTACCACAAAGTCTGCACAGAATCTGCCCATGGATATGACTGGTGGCAATAATTCTCAGGCTTGAAATAACACAACTTTGACTTTCTGAGCAGTAAGTTTTTTCAGCATTGAAACCTAAAAACCCACAGCTTTGCAAATATAAATTGTGGCTATTCTTGGGGTTTGCAGAGATGCAGAAAGCACAACAGCATTTTTCCAGCCATGTCAATTTGTGCTAAAGAATTAACATTTTAGACCTGTACATTAAAAAGAAAAGAAAGACATTTGAATATATTTTTAAAAAGGGCAAGTTACAGCCTAAGAAAAGGATACTCTCATCACATTGGATAGCTAATCAGAAGAGAGAGTCCTAGCAAACGAGTTGCTATTTGACTATTTTGTCTACGATTGTACTGAATATACTACCCCAACAACACAGAACATTTCCCATCTCTACACATGTCTGCCTTAAAGAGCCAGTCTGCTCTGAAAGTCTTCTGTTTTACTTGCTTTGTGTGTGACTGCTGTGGTAAAAGTTTGGCTAGCTTCTCTCCCTCTCACATCTGTGATAGTTGCCTCATCCTCTCCTGGTCTTGCCAGCCTTATGGCCCATCCAGTGCTTGATTACATATTTCTGCCCATGGAGGCAGTGGAGAGGGAGATAGGAATGCTTAGATGTCTTGCGAATACTACCAAAATGCTTCCTTTCTTCCTCCGCTATTCCTAAATGCTGTAGATTACTATAATGTCCTTCAGATGTCAAGGCCCTTTGGGGAATTGGCAGGGAGTCAGAGACGATGAACCTGTGAAGAAGCAAAGAGCTAAATCCCTTCCTCTTTCACAGTTTGCAAACACCTCTCTCTTTCTCTCTCTCTCTGATCTTGAGTCCTGAGGTTTTCTTTGCTGTGGTTTGAACTACAGTTTGAAATGTTTCAATTGTCATCTTGCATTGTGATGCATCACATGGTGCCCCAGCCACAAAAAGGCCTAGTAATTTGGTTTCATCCTGTCACTGATTTTGATGTGACTGGTGCAGCTGGATGTGGTCATGTCACGGGTTCCAACATTATCTTTAACAGGAAAACAAATGTCAAGAGAGAAATACTATTGTCTTGCAATTAATTTTAAACAAATCAGACTTTGGAGAACAATAAGATTCTCAGGTCTGTATTCCCCCACAAGGAAGTTTAAGATAAAGTTTGTATCTAACATGCACAGTTCATTCCTTGGGGAAAACAAAAGCAACCCTGAGACTTCACATGAAAGAACAGAGGATCTGATAATGCAGTTACCAGGTAAAACCTTTTTGTAGAATTGTTTTGTGTACAACAAGGTAGACTATATCTTCAACCACCCATTTTCCAGTGCAGGTATTTATTATTTGCTGTGATTGGCAACAGACACATTGCTCTCCAACCTGATTTGGCTGAAGTTGAAGGCAGCTCGCCCTATTTAGGAAGGTTTTCTTCTGGAATAAATAAGAATGAAAGGGACACAGCAAAGCAGATCTACTGGCAGGTTAGATATTTTAGGGTTGAGATTCTGATCTCTTGCAATGAAGGAGGTTGACAGGTTTACCTACCTTGGTTTGAGGAAACAACATGGAAACTCCTCCTGTGAATCCTCTCTTCTGCCTTTTCCTGGCAGTTTCATTGCTTGTGTAGCCCTCCAGCTCTCACAGATAGACTATTTCTGGGTATATTGCTAGAGGAACAGTGGTGAATACTCTTGTTTAAAAGAGAAAAAAGTGATTTTTCTAAGAAAAATAATGAAGAAATGACATTGTAGCTCTGAATTTTAAAAAAAGCCAATAGAAAAGACATAGACAACAACTAGTCTAAACATATAAAAACTCTCCAATCTTGTAACAGACAAAACTGGGATCTGTTTTTCTGGTATTATGCCTTGATTTGTATAATACAGGATCATGCAGTGGATCTGGCTTCAAGTTTTGGAAGCAGATGTTGCTTGTGTTCATGCTTCTAGTAACCATGTTGCAGTCCAAGGGTTTATTTGGGAAGAAGCAGTGAAGTGGCACACATCCCATGAGTGGTTTTACTTCATGCTAATATCGATGTTTATGTATTATTTACATAAAATGGGTTACAAATGTCATTTGGATTTTGTTTAATCTCAGGGAAAAGAAATTTCTATGGATTTTCTGTTCTGGCAAATGAGAAAAACATATGAAGAAATGCATATGTCAAGGAGAGAGTGTCACTAATAATATGAGCTTATTCGAAGTCTGAAATACTTGCCTGTTACTTGGCTAGAGGTAATCTATATCAATGTTAACATTGTCCGTGACCAGATAAATGAGAAAACAATGCCTTGAATTTCTGTTTCAGTTAGTGCATTGTGAATCAATCATTTTTTTTTTTTTTCTTCTTCTGGAAGAACCTTAATCAATGTATGGGAGCCAAAGTAAACTTACTTGGGAAAAATTTGATTTGGATTGAGACTCAAAAGTAGGCATTTGGGCCTATCCCTCCTGCTATCTTATTTTCAAAGTGATGCATGAGATTTCCACATTTCTAAGTAAGAGCTGAATGAAAAGAATCATAAAGTCATTTCCTATAGATTTGTTTAGATGTTTACATGGATCCAATTCAGCGATGTTGAGCTTCTATTGTATTGAATCAGTGGGAAGCACTTACATTCTGGGGCTGGAATTTACACAGGCATGTGGAGCACCCGTTTAGTAGAATTTACTAAATCGGTGAAAGGACCTTTTGTCCCTTTGGAGATCGCTCCATTTCACTTTGTAGAGGTAAAGTTTTTGATTACTTGCATTTTTGTTTCTACTAACTTATTCTAGCTTGATATAGCCTCTTAATCTACATCAGTTTCTAAAAGATTTTTTTAGTCAATCTGATAACTACCATGGGGCAATTGACTGCAGACGCTCATATCTGCCAAAAGTTATTTGAAAAGATAATCTTAAAATCAAATTGCTGTGTTTGTACACAGCAAAAATCACACTGGAAGTATTTGTCCTCTCCTATCATACAATAGAAGCAATTTCAAGTGAATTATTTGACTATTCACAATAACAACAACCCTGACTCAAACATACCAAGTATTCAGGCTACACTTTTTTTCATCCTCTATTTTAAAACATATGCAATGAGAGAGCACTGAATGAGCATTTCTGAATCATTACCATTGGTTTCTTAGCAATTCTGAGAGCAGAAGAGAAACAAAATCGTTCAGGTTACAATGTCATGATGAAAAATTTGAGTCTATTTGCTAAATAGTCTTATTATCTCCTAAAATTAGAAAGAAGAGTAGGTTCAAAGCCATTGCCCTTGTGCTTTTATAATCATGTTAGATGGTTTGGAGCTGATTTGAGGAGAAGCAGTGAAAGAACTGAAAAAATGAAAGCAGGTGAAAAGAACTGAAGACTGTGATTCTTTTCCTTGTCAGGGAGGCATGGCAGAAAAGTGAGAGCGGGAGAAGATATTGTATTTCTCAGCTTCACCTTATTGTAACAGGAGACAAAGGTGGCAAGAGGACAAAACTAAGCTTTTATGGAGACTATTTTTAGAACTCGTATTACTGATTCATCTGCATTAAAAAATAGGCAAATGGTTATATACGGTTTTACTGGCAGTAAAACGTATGTCTGAAGCCAATTTTCCCTGTTATTTTACAGACTACAAATACTTCCACATTCTTATTACAAAAGACGTAAAAGCATTGATAGAAACATTTGAAAATTATTAGGATCATTTACAGAATTTATGTGGCTGTGCTTTGAACCCTATTAAAATGTATTAGATCCTATCAATGGAACTGGAGTGAAGGGCAGAAAAAAATGGCAAAACAAGAAGAGGTGTTGCTGAGAAAGTGATAGAGCTGACAAGAACAGGATAACCAGGATGACTGAAAAGGCAGAGAGGCCTATTTTGCCTCCCTGGGCATTTTGCAGCTTCATTCACACTGGCACTTTAGAGCTGATTATGACCATGAAAACTTTCCTCAGTCCCAAGGTAACGGTACTCAGCTTTTCTTCACTTCGTTGCATTGCTCACAAATGTTGCAGGATATTCCAATGTCTTCCAGATGTAAAGGCCTCCTTCATAGACAGGTGACTAATAGTGGGAAAATGAATGAGTTTTAAGGACACAGTTTGGGTTTTATGTAGTTTGGGTTCCACTGTGCTATACAAAGACTAAAAATAATATAATTTAGGAACTTTAACCTAGACCTTATACTCTTTCTTCAACTTAGGTATCAAATACTAATAGAGACTCCTCCCTGTGTTCATCTTTTCATGGCCTGTTCAAAAACAGTGGGCTGAACAGGTACCCTTGGCCAGTGCCTACAGAGTAGGCACAGGGTGGTGTGAGGCTGCCTGCTCAATGTGTGCATACAATGGAAGGGTTCCAGTCCTGTAAGTGGGAATGCCACGTGTCCCATTAAGCTTGAATTAACATTGTTCAGGTTTATTATGTCATAGGTGTTACCAGTGTGTCTGATGCATCTGAGTGTGGACGTGTCACAGCACAAGTCCATGCAGTTTGACAAAGCGATGCAGTAAGATGTAGTATTACAAGGGTTATGCAATGTTCTCAGAGCCAAAGAGAATAAATTCATATTGAAAACCACTACAGGATGTCTTGTTTGATTGTTGCTAGCCTTTGTAATTTCCTGTCGATATTGGGATTTCTCCACTTACAGATGAAAGTGCTTATTACAGCAACATTGCTCTGAAATAATCAGGACAAAAAGATGTTGGGTTGTTTTTTTTTTTCCTTAATGAAAATCCCTGAGTACCCTTCCAACAAAGGAAGACCTGTTTGTCAGAAGCAATTTACACACCCCTCTTTTAAATCCATGGCCTGTTTTTACTTGTGCTGTTCAGGGTTCTTTAGTCTTTATTTAATAGGGTTATGTAAGGAGAGGTGAGGAAGGAGGTAGTACATATATTGTACTGGCAGAGCTACAACAGACTATTTATGTGTCATGTTTAGCAACAGGGCAGTTTGGGTAACCTGGCTTCACTTGTCTTGTAATAATAAACACATCTGATTTAGGGTTCCAGTTTTAAGGGTTTGTCGTTCTCCAAGTGGTTCCAATGGATGTTTCTTTCAGATATCATAACCATCTTTTATGAGCTTTTGTTGATGATAGAACTCCTTGACACCCTTATGACAATTTACATCTTTTTTTCCCCAAGGTGTATCCACAAAGCCCTTACTGTCAACAGCATTCTGCAAAAATAGTAAAAGGGTACTTCTCTAAGGGAAACGGCATGCAAGGAGTGGGACAAAATCAAGCAGAAGCAAATTACAAATGATTATCCAACAAATTTCTTAATAATGATTTCTATTGTGTTGCATATTGGACTTCAAAGGCAAGGTCAGAACTCTCTGTTTTCAAGCATGAAAATTCAACTAGGCAAAACATTTAAGTTCCTGTATGCAGAGAATAATTGGCAGGAAGAAGATTGAAATGGCCATCTACTGAAAGTCTTATTGTAATTTCTAGGATTCTATTAGATATCAATTTTTTTCAGATTAAAAATCCAGAAGACAATAAAAAAGCAGCCAGCTGTGGATTCAATTGGGAAGTGTACTAGGGAGTGAACCAAGAGCTCGCCAGAGTTAGCAAGTCCACACTCGCTGTGGGGGGGACAATTCTACTCTGCCTGAAGAGTGCCTTTTTGTGGTTTAAGTCAGCCATGCGTCCCTAGGGGTACCATTATAAAATAGCAATGGAGGAATGCTGTGTGTGGAATAGTTATTGCAGAATAATTACTTCAGGCTGTTTTTCTTTGTACACAAGCCTTACTACTATATTTTGAAAATAAGCTGCACCTAAACTGATCTCTTTTACTTGAAGTCTGAGTTTTTAGATTTGCATACGTAGAGTAAGGATCTAATGAGAAGTTAGTGTTTGTATGTACTTACCAAAGCATACTGCCATGTCAGAAAAAAAAGAGGAGCAAGGGCTCCACATCAATGTAAATGCATTTATTTTACATAGCATTCGTCAGCGTTACTCACTTCCAACCCTAAATTTAGATTCTGAACTGATGTACCAGAGACAGGGAGAAATACCTCCTATCTCTCTCTATAGCATGACTACTCAATAAATTTTTTCTACGCTTGCCTGGCTAGTTTTACAATTGTTTAGTAACACACAACAAAGCCCTGCTCAGCAGGAATCAGTATGCTGGCCCCACATCTACAACTCTATGAGAGATGAGGATTGCTCTTGAGAGCTTCTGCATGAATATAGTGTCTGTCATGTTTTGAGGCTCTTGAGGAGTCCTGGGCAAGACTCAAAGCCTGCTCTGTAGTTAGTATAACAATGGAACAGTCTTGGAGATCTTATCTCAGGTGAGTTGGATGACCCCCTGGTATCACCTATCCACTGAAGCAATGCATGATTGCTAGCGGGAGAACATAGGAGAGGTATAAAGTTGGGCAAGACTTAAGCAGATCTCTGCGGCTGCTAAGTGCCTCCATAAGGTATCTAAGCTAAGGTAGGCTAAGTCTAGGGCTCACATACCAGAGCCATTATAATATACAGTGCATTGAGGGAGCTCTTTGATATTAATTACTGAAATCTTTTTTGGTAATAAATGTTAAAGAAATTGTTCTGACATACCTTGTTTTAGTAAGTGTTTGATAATGATAGATAAGTGTCTTATCTGAATTGGGAGGAGTGCTTTATTTGAGTCACTCCCTACTGTTTTGGCCAAAATTAACTTTTTCCCCCCTCCCCACATATTGGAGAAATGCTTCCATTTAAATATTGCATATCCTAATTAGCTCTATAGGAATGCAAAAATCTTTATTTAAGGGGCTATTTTTGCAATCTCTGTTTCTGTCAACAATTAAAAAAGAAGTAGTAGTATTCATGAGAGCTGGGGAATTAAAAGCTTCAAATTATTTTTGCAATACATACTTTGAAAAACTCAGGTTTTCTTCACCTTTAGAGTGGACAACCCTATTAAATATCAAGAGGTAATTTTTGCAACATTGTATGCAACAAATTCATGATTCTTTTCCTGATTCTTTCTCACTTACACTAGATTTTTTCTGTATATAGCCAGAAAGGGGAGGGGAGATATTTTTTAAATGCATCTTCTCCAGGAAATCAGGGAGACTTAGAGGCTGAAACTGGAAAACATCAGTGGGTGGGACCAGGAAAGTCAATTGAATGCTGTATTATGCCAAGACACTTTCATCCTGCCCTTCTGTCAACTAGGGCAGGATGAGAGGCAATGAGCTGGCATAAACTCTTAGGTCAAAAGTTGAACGTTGCCCATTCCTAGAATTTTTGATACTTAGACTTATAGACTCACATTGCAAATGTTTTACGAAAATGTCTGAAGGCTATGAGACTGTTTATTTCCCTTATTTCTGGGATGAAAACATTTTTCTTTCAGTATTTTGGGTTCTGAACATATGATGGAGAGGGATTTCTGGCAACTGCCACTCTCATAGTAAGACAAATCCTGGAAGAGCTTTGTCTGAGGAGACTTTGAGTGTGAGTGGAGGGAAAGGAGCTATTAGTAGCACAAATAGTAAAGCTTGTCTTGGCAGATGCTTTGGCTGTTAGGTCCAAATGATGGGGTCTTCTTGCCAGATTTCTATTGCATGACAGAAAGGGCAACTGTCAGAGTCAAAGAGAAACACCTGCCAGCAATACCCTGTTGTTTGCTTTCTGTATTGAACTGTTATCGCTGATGCTAGTGAGATTTACTCCGTGGTATGGTGAATGAGATTTACCTACCCACGATTGCCTCCTGAGTGGAATGGTTGTGCTATGGACTTTGGTTGGGCTTGAGACTAGTTTCTGAATTCAAAACAAATGTTCTTTTACTGACTGGAGTGTATGTTTAATCACTGCAAGAAAAGTTTGTCCTAAATGCCAAGAACAAATGTGTTTCAGTGAGGCAGCAGTGAAAACATCCCATTACATCTGTCCCACTTTAAACATACTTGAGGGCAGGTCAGATGTAATTGTAATTTGCAAAGCTGTTTGCTCTGTTTACTAAAGAGCAAATCTGTTCTTTAATGACTGGAAGCTGGACACTAATGCAAGCAGAACAGGAATGTCAGATGACGTTGAAAGCTGATTATATAGCTTGTACTTTTATTTTCATAATTAAAATTTTATAGTGTGAAAATACTTCTTCACCCAATCTACTGTAAGCACTATAAGTGAATGTAAGTGGACTGGATCTTTATTAACCACTGAATCATGGGTTGCATTCACGCTTGTACCTGAGCTAAAACTTTAGCTCCTTTACACTAAAGACTGACAGAGGATGTGATTTGCCTCTGTTTTGATAGCTGAGGGTAAATACGGGTTAAGAAGTTTTAAAGATTAACACAGAGACCCAGGCAGCCCAATCCCACATACCCCCAATACTGGCAAAACCTGTAAGACTGCCACCCCTCTCTGTCCCCTCCACTCATGGCTGTTAGTAGAATAACCCAAGGGTCCTGCCTGTGCCCCTCCTGCTGCAAAGACAGTTCCTGGTTGGAACCAGGACTAGGTTGGAATAGTTTCACTTTAAAACTCAGACTGCCTGGTTGGAACCAGGACAGAAATGTATGTTGAGGTTGATGGCCAAAGGATGGATTAAAAAGGGATCTGTTTGGGAAATGGACATTTTTTTTTTTTAAATCCAGTCCCATTTTCTTAAGTTTGATGGAAACAGGGCTATCTTCTATGTCTCTTGGGCATTAAGTGTGGCTGTGAAAGAAGTGTACCACAGAAGGAGACAGAGACATTTGCATGCATGTTCAGCTTGCAAATGATTTTTATCTGAAAAGTGGCTTTGTTTGTCTGCTTTTCTATATGAGTTTCCAGTGTAAAATAAGGAATTTAGTCATGTAAATTCCTAATTTCCCAATTATTTACATGATATAAACTCCAGCCACACAACAGTTCTACCTGTTTTTTTCTCCTTTTTTGACCTGCACAATAGTGCTAGGTTTGTTTCACTTGTGCTTGGCACAGAGTACATTGCAAGATTGCCCTCGCCAGAGATGCCTTGCCCCTGGGGCCAGCTAGAGCCTGTGAATGACATCCCAGCTCTGCTCCAGCTGCTGCCAGCCATCGGCGATGTCCAGGTCAGTCTGCTAGGCCAGGACTGGCAATTTCTGATGGTAAAGATGGTTCAGCCACACTCTCTCCCACTGCTTCCCACTGCTACTGCACCAGGGCCTCAGATCAGATGTTCACAGCAGAATTCAAACACAGCAGGGGCCAGGAGCTGGGCCACCAAGTGCTGCCACTTGCGTTCCCCAGAATTTCTTCCCTTTCCTTCAATAAATAATTACAAAAAAGACCAGCATATGTGGTCAACATAATAAAGATGTCAGCAGTTTCCAGTTTTAGTGGCACACTTCTTTCTTTTGCAAACTGTAGTTTGTGATTTCTAGTGCCAGTATATGTTTGTGAGTGAAACTATTCAAAGCAATATGTCTTGAAATATCCATGTCCATGTACCAGTGGCAGAATGGATAAAACATATTCAAACTGGTAAACCAGAAGGATTTTTTTACTTTCCTCTTTGTCACAAAGGGAACTTTAAGGTCTGGTATGGGGAAAAAAGGGCTACGTGCTAATCCCAGTAAGTAATTGTAAGCGTAGCCTATGCATTATGGAGATAGACAGCTGAGGTCACAATGAAAAAAGCATAATTGAATGATCTGGCAGAGCAGGAGGAGTCTTTCTTCTCCCTCTCCTTGAATGTTTTTCTACCTGTGACCTTGTCTTCTGACCATTCAGATTTATTTGTGCAAAGTTTGCTACCAGTTGCCCCACCTCTAAAACAACACTCAGACTGCCTCTTTGCACGCTCTATACTGCAATGCCCAGTTAATAAGTGGGTATGTGGCCTTTCCTTCCAGAGCTAGAGCTGTTTCACAATCCCTGAGCAATGCATCTCCCTGCCAGGTAGCCTGTCATTTTTGGAGAAAGTATTCCTAGGAACAGCAATTCAGAACACGTAGAGTGTTCTTCACCTCATTGTGTGGTTTCTTCCACTCAGGAAAGCTGGCAACAGCAAGTGTTTCCAGAGAATTACACCTGGTTGGCTCCTGTCCTCCAGCTAAGTGCCAGCTCATCCATACTGCAAGTGTCACAGATTTACCTGCTGTCTGAGTAACTCACTGCCACCTCTGCACTTCCAGATGGGAATCTTGTCTGTGTTCTCTTGGCAATGCCGTGTAAGAGATTTCCCAGTCACAGAGGGAATTTCCAATCTGAGCACATATATAACTGAGAACCCACCTGAGGAGACACAACTGGGAGATGTGGATCTCAGCTCTGGTCATCCTCCCCTTGAAAAGGCAGAAGGTGAACTAAAAGTGACAATGAATTAGAGCAAGCAAGAAAGTTAGGCTTTCTGCCTCTTCCCACTCCTTGTTTCCAACAATATATAATCATTTATTTTTAAGTAGGAGGTTATTCTATCTCCCTTTAAGTACAACAAGCACATTATCCTGTAGAAAATGCTCAGGCTAACAGTGTAAGTGAAACTATGCGATTGCTAATGAGCAGCTCCACCAGTGCTTGCCTGAAGGTACCAGAGTAGTCAGTGTTACTAATAAAGTTAATTACTCCCACTACAAGAGAAATTAGTCAGGGGGAAAAATCAACGTGTATGAACAAGATGATTAGTTGCTGGTTTCACTTTTGCAAATACATTTAATCTAGAGTAGTATTTTTAAGCTGGTTAACCGGAGTCACAAGGTATTAACATGCTCCCTCCTTATGAGACAGTGAAGAAAAAATTACAAAACGTTCACTTCCACTTTGGGCCCTGTCTGAGAAACTGTGAATGTGTCCAAAGCCCTCTGCACTTTTCTCTCTTTTAATAATTAGTGCCCTTTTTCTCCTGCCTATCGAACTGTGGTCTGGAGATAAAGTAACTCATGTTTAAAAACGATTTTAGAGTGGAGTATTTCCAAGGAAAAAAATCTCTTATTTACCACCAGGACATTCCATTTCACTTGGTGGTGTCTCTAATTTTTATGCATGTGAAATAGCAAGGACCCCCACCTTTCCATCAGGCGTGAGTTTTCATTGACTTCTGTGACTGCAACCGATTAATATTCTAGGAACAACACAATGGATGGATTCAGATTTACTCAGCTCTATTTTCTGATCTGGGAAGCGAATGAGATAACACAGAAGGAGCCATCACAGAACTGTTTGATTTCTAAGTGTTCTTCTAATGAAGATGTCAAGGCCTTTTTATTATTTTATTTATTTTATCTTATTTTATTTTACTTTTTTAATACAGAAAGTAGAGAGACCATGGTCTGCAAATAACATCCTCCTTCCCTGAGGGTTATATAACTGGGAAACATAAAAGACTGCTCTGAGACATTGTGTTCCACGCAGGATCTGCATATGTTATAAAAGGTACCAATTATTTCCCGTTCTTGTGGTATTATTTTGTAATATGCATACCATCCAACCCAATTCAAAGAGGACATCATGCAAGCATTGGGTGACGAAGTTTCTACTCATACTTATCATTAAGGATAGAAGAAGGAAGGGAAAATGATTAGTGTCTTCCTGTTTCATTCAGTCATAGGTTTACCTTTTCAAATGGATGTTTTTCATTTGAGTTACAGCATTTCTGTGTGACATTTCCTGCAGCTACCTTGTTCACTGCAGCATCAGGAAGAAAAATTGACATGGAGTGACCAGGTAACCATGAACAGAAATCTGACATGAGAGTTCTCAAACCTGATTGCTCAGAAAAACACTTGCCCATAGGCAGTTCTGAAAGAGCTCAGGAGCCCTCAAATGTTGGAAAGAGAATATGATTTACATGTGGACAATTTGCAGAAAAAGATCACTTACTGTATTTTTAATTATCTTGAAGATGAATTGTGAACTGGTGGCAAGATGAACCACTACACACCCTATGATGAAACTTCAGGAATTATTGCCAGCATACTGATTAGTATTTCCATTGCTGGAATATTTTTAAAAGGCTACTTTTTACATGTAATCTGTCAGTCAAATGAAAAGGAGGATACTTTTTTGAGAGAGACCTCAATCCTTTGAAACAGTAGACTGAATTTTACACTTACAGCAAGATGGATTTTCCCTCTTTTCAGAGTAGTATGAAGTAATGTACTTTGAAGTGGGTGTACTTATCATCTGCCTCTTCTTTGCAGTCATCTGCCTCTTCTTTGCATGGTCAGTGCTTTGAATATGTTCTGGTAGGAATGAGAATCTGCTCCTATTTATTCTGTTTATTTCTGTGCACCTTCATGTTGATAATTTTTTTCTCATTTAGCTTTTATTCTTTCCTTCTCCTTTCTCTTTCATGCATTTTTCTATCCCTTAAAAAATCCCATCTTCTCATTGTCAATGCATTTCTCCTTTTTATTGAGCATTTGAATATACGTATAGCAATGACGTAACAGACCGTCACTGTCCATAACTACCAATCCTTCCCATAGAATCATAGATGAATTGAATAAGGCAGTATGGAAGGCATCTCTGGAGGGCACCTGCTCTTCACCCCCTTTTGGGAGAAGGCCAACTTTGAAGTCAGAACAGGTTGTTGAGGGCCATGTTCTGTTGAATATGTCGAAGGAGACACAACCACTCTGGGCAGCCTGTTTCAGTCTTTGAATCCTGCATTGTGAAAAGTTGTTTCTTGTACCTAACCAAATTTTCCTTGTTGCAGTTTGTACATGTTGGTTCTTGTCCTCCTTCTGCACACCCAGAAGGAGCTCTGGCTTTCTCTCCTCACTACATTTCGGTAAGGTAGTTGAATACAATACTTTAAGATCTTACCTTTTCTTTCTCTTCTAAAGCCTGATACCCCTCCTGCCAGCCCCCGATTCCTCCTTGTTCATCAGACCAATGACTACATGGATCACCACAGAAATCAGAAATTAAATGTGGCACTTATTGTAAACAAGACAACATATTAGTTATTGTGCTACAGTTTTATTTATTTGATTGATCGATGATTTTATTTATTATAGTGTTAGCATTGTTCAGGCTCTTTTAAGGAGAGCAATTAAAAAAGGTGCATGGTGCTTTACTAACAGTGAGTAGTCATGACGGAATAAAAAAATTAACCGTAACTCAGTTGTAAACTCAGCAGAGTAAAAAGTCCCAGACAACCACTGTTAACAGTTTTTCAGCTATTACATGATTTGTCAAATGATCTGCATTCTAAAGGACTCTTCTGATGTTTTTTGATCAGACTAAATACTTGGATACACAAAAGAGCTTGTGACTAGAACACTGGGAATGTCATTTATGATCTATACAAAGCCTAATGTATGAGACACTATTTTCGTTTTGAAAAACAGTTTCATTTATGCACTGTGAGTTTGGTGGGGTTGAATTCTTACCTAAAGGAAGTGCTTTGATGGTTGGGCTAGGCTAGTTTTGCAAGAATTACTCCTGCCATTCTATCTTTGGAGCTCCATTTTTTCCTCCTATCCCAGCAAACCATGAAAGAGGATCAAGATGAGCTTAGACACCAGGAAGTTTTTCAGGATTTTTGTCATTCCTTAATCACTCACAGAACTGATAGAGATGGAGCCCAGAATTGCAGAAGGATTCCTGAGGAGTAGAAACCTTGATGCTAAACAGGAATCAGCTGTGACACACCTTGATGGTAGGGTGGAGATAATTTGTTTTGTTATTAATATTTGACATTCAAGTTCATCATGCAGAGAAGGCAGCCGCACTGCCTGGAAAAGAAGCTGCAGGCAGTACAGAACCTTACTCATGCATTGCATAAGGGTCACATTTGCATCCAGATCCTCGTCTGGTGATTAAATAATGTATTACACAACACAGTTACAGAGCAAGTGTGCTGTTGGATGACACTCAGTCTGCCTCTTCCTGAGCTCCATCATCGACTCTCCTCCCCAGTTCTACATGAATGGAGCAAGGATGTTGTTCCTCCCATCACAAGGAGGTGGTTTGTCAGTGGACTAACTCAGTTCCATCCCTCTTGACCTCCCCACCACCCTGGCTTGTGACACTGTGGCCTTGGAGAGAGATCCTGATGGCACAGCAAGTTGGGCAAGAGCAGCTCCACCCTGTGAGGGAGCAGGGTGTCATTAGGAGTGCCCGCGCCTGCTTGTCAACAGGACCTGGCCACTGACCTCGGCCTGAGTCACCAGTACCTGAATGAAAGTAGTTTTGTTGTTGTTTTGTCCTTTCCAGCCTCCTGAAGAGTGCACCCTGCCAGAAGAGCAGGTGACTGTGTCAGGACAGACTGGTTCCTGCACTGCAACCTGGCCCTATGAGTGATGGCTGTTCTTCAGGCCGGGAGCTTGCTGTCCATTCGGGTAATGATAATACTTCATGTACACTGCACTGTGAACCACTGGACAGTGAAAATCATAAGCCCTTTTGCCTTCCTTCTAGTGTGACTCCCTTTGGCTTCACTGAGTCCCTTGGGTGTTTTTTCCAGCAGATTCAGAAAGTCAGGTGTCAGAGTCATACTGTCAGAGGCCACAATAACAGCACAGATGCCAGATCTGCAGAAGCACATTCCGCAGCATGGTGTCAAGCTTGCATGGACCAGGCTACATCACAGAATCACAGAATACTATGAGTTGGAAGGGACACACAAGGATCATCTAGTCCAACTCACCATCTAACACCTGTACAGAGACTGAACGCACACCCCAGAGTGGTGAACATAAACCTAGATCCCTCACAGGCGCACAGGCCACTCTGAGCCAGAAGGGACCCACAGGACCATGCAGCCCAACACCCCCCAGCTAGACATCCACACCAACAACTTCCCTCAGCCTCCAAAATGAGGCAGGACTTGGTATTAGGTGGAGAGAATGTGTTTGATTTTTCATTTTGTGGTCACAGCTCTGCAAGGTCATGGAAGGCAGGCTTCACTTCATCCATGGTCCCATGGTTTCCCTAATGGTACTGGTATTAAGGAGTTTTAAAGAAGATTTTCCAGCTTTTTTTTTTCTGTCCCAGCACTATGAATGTTAAAAAGGAAGAGAAATGCCTCTCAACCCTGTCAAATCACAGAAAAGCATCTGCCCCATTTATCATTTCGTGTCCTGCTTCATACTATAAACAATGATCATTACAAGTTGCACCTTGCTCACCTCTGTATTTTTCCCCATCAGCTTAGACCTTAATTGCCATTCCCTCCCCTTAATTACTCCACCCTGGCTTAAGATGCAATGAATGGCCTTTGTTTGGCAAATAAAGGGTAGGCAGAGCTTTGAAGGAACACATTGCTGTTATGTAGATTCATGTAACATTATGTGGTTGGCTCTTTTAGTTTCTATTAAAGTTAAAGCTTCAGTAATTTCAGCAGAGATGATCAGGAGAGAGGTACTGTCCTACAGACCAGAGTATCTGAACCTCTACTTTATAAAGGAGGGGGAAAAGTTATGCAAGTACGTATTTAATTTCATACCAAATAAAAGTGAGTACATGCAATATATAAATAGCCTTTATGCCATCTTTTAAAAACTTTGTGGCATGTCAGGTGTAGCCTGTGAACAGGCTACCTTCCTAGTTAATATTTCTATCCACAAATTTGTGGCTAAACATGTTTAGACTTTTTGAATTTGTAACCATAAATATCCACATATCCCAGACATGCAATTTAATTTCCCTGGGGCTTGGTTAAAAATGTTTTTCATAGCTTTGGCATTTTAAAATTTGAGGATACATGAATAATTGTGCATTCTTTTACATAAACAAATTTGCCTGGTGACTGAAAATATAGCTTTAGTTCTTCTTATTTGCATCTTTAAGAGTAATTATGAAGACAGTGAATAATCATTTATATATGGGGCTGTAAGTGCAAGAAGTTCATGAAGGTGTAAGATAGCTGGATTGTTATACTGAGCATCTTACACAGCTGAACTTTGGGAGGTTCTTCAAATACAACATTTAAAAATTGTACCTTTGCACACCTGAAGTCGAAATTCATTCAAATTTTCTATGGAATTCTTTATGATTCTCAAGGAGATTTTTCCATTGAAAGCGCTGCAGAGTCAAGAATTTGGAATAGGAACAAGTTCAGTCTGGCTGGTTTCAAACAAATAATCAGATCTCTTTGGAGAGACTGTAAGTGCAACAATGCTGCATCTGCACCAACAACAGGCTATTGGTGGGCATCTAGTCAGATGTGAAAAGAAAGGAAAATCCATCTAGTTTAGGGGTTCTCAACTTATAAATGCATCAAAGCATGCAGTGACAGAAACTACCATTGCTTCTGGTGATATTAATAGGGTGCATGTGGGATTGATTTGGATGTCTTTTTGTTTCCTCTGTGTTTCACCCTTCCTGACCTATCATGGTTTCAGCTCGTCTACCTAGGCTGGTACGGCAACTGTGGTAGGAGTACCTCCAAGCACTGGGACAAAGGCTGCCAGATGAAGTTCTCAGTGGCCAGGTCTTGCCATGAGAGGAACTTGAGAATGGAAGGAAACAGAGTATGGAGAAGAAGGAGAAATTAGATAAGAAACATGAACTATAATAAAGATGTCAATGGTTGTTTCCTACCTGAGAAGCCTAAGAAATCTTCTAATCATGCCCTATTTCTTAACATAAAAAATGAGGCTTGGAGAAATTAAATTAAAAATTAAATTAAAAATAGAAACTTCAGTCATATGACGCCATTAAAACAAGGTCTAAAAACCCCGGGAGAAGAGGATTAAGAAAGCTTTATAAGACTTGAACTTATGGCAGTATCTAGTTTTCCAGAGAAACTTTATGTGTAGAGTACTATGTTAGACTCACTCGTATTTGTAGGAGATGTTTGATGGGAAAGAACTCCGTGCATGTGTATATATACATGCATAGATACATACAAATATATAAGAGAAAGAGACAGAAAGCAGGAATGCTACGCTGTTTTGGGGCTGAACCCAAAGGTAGGACATTCTGGTTGTCCTTGTTCTACCCAATGCCAGCAGCCAGCTCAGAGCACTGTTGTTGCCTTGATTTATACCTCATCTATTGTTCATGCCAGACATCCACACATGCACACCATATAACAGCCCTACACATTAATACAGATGCTTACCTCAGCTCCACAGTCAACATCTGCAAGGGCAAGCCCATAGAAAGAGGTTGTAAGGTCCTCATTATCTATGAACACAACACAAATGGTGAAAGTAACCTTTTATTTGCATGTGATATAGAGACATACACACTGCAAACACATGCTACACATCATAAAAGGACAGGATACTTGGGAGATCGCAGCAAAGAAACATTAGCATCTGCTTTTAATAATCAGTATAAATAGTACATGCTCTGAGTTTCTCATGGTGTTTCTAAACATAATTCCAGAAGAGCTGCACACACGGCACAG
Source organism: Pitta sordida (assembly GCA_013390025.1). Classification (NCBI taxonomy): domain Eukaryota; kingdom Metazoa; phylum Chordata; class Aves; order Passeriformes; family Pittidae; genus Pitta; species Pitta sordida. Next base: position 44,919 of record WEKX01008767.1, read on the forward strand.
TCAGGCTCATTAACAGCACCGACCATCCGCACGCTGCCGCCTGTGGGAACCCAGCCCTGCTTGACCATGCTCATAGGGCAGAGATGGTAGGGACAGCTTTGCATCCCACTTCAGCTTGCTCACTGCTGCTCTGTCCATTGCTGCTGTGAGGAGAGTGGTGCCGGGGCCAGACTCACTCAGAGTTGTGAGAAAGCCCATGCCAAAGCAGGTGGAAAGGTGCTCTGGAGGAGTGATGGAGCTTTCTGATTCCTGAGGTCCCACTGGTGGAATACCAGCCTTGTGAGCTACCACTACTTGCAGTGTGCAACATAGCACTACCTGGCACAGAGACGTCAGATTCCTGGAATTACTGTACTAAGCACAACATGAAAATGCTCAGAGCATTTCTGTCCAGGCAACACTCACAAACTAAATCTTCTGTAGATTAGGACATGTTCTGGAGAAATGAAAAAGAATGTAGTCAGCTAAGTAAAGACAGGTGTGCAGCTCTGCTGCCTGGCATGTAAGAGCAGAAACAATTGTGGTGTAAGATGAAAGCCTTGCAATGAGCACAGGTTGGCCTGTGGCAGCATGGTTGTGACTGCATGTACACAGTGTCATACAGTAAAACACAGACCAAACAACCCCAGCACACACACTAGGGGCAATTATAAAACTAGATGATAATTCATGAATCTGCATCAGTTTCCCTGCAATCGCCTCTGGCTTCTAGCTCGGCGTCTCTATCATAAAGCAATTATTTTAACCCCCTTAAACAACTCACTTCTCTGTGTTAAATATGCTAGATTTGTGTCAGTCACTTCCTTGGTTTCTGGGTAAAAAAAAGTCCTTGAAATCTTAGTCTTATACAGCTTATGATCAAACTCATCACACCTAAGACTAGTATGTTTTCCACAATAATGGAACCAATATTCAGAATATCAGTATTTCCTTTGAGCTACCTCTGTTAGTGATATGACTAGTTTTACTTGCCCCTGTCACATCCAAGAAGTCTGTAAAGAAGGAAGGAAGAATGCTTTGTGCTATGTGTTATGCCAGGACATCGTTTTCTACTAGTGGCAATATTTACAGCATGCCCTGGCCTGGACTGCCCACCAGCAATGTCCATGAGTGACAGCTCGCTAACTATTAAATGCTCAGAATCTCTTTGATACGCAGCCTGTTTTTAATGGGAGGGATAGTTTTAACCGATGTGTTTACTTCATGAAACATTCAATTAGCCAGATTCATCATCATCGTCATATTTTCTTGTACTGCCTTTGTGTTGGGTGCTTCATCAAGCTTTTCCTCATGCACACAGCTTGCCATCTGCTTGTAGGTTGTTCAGAGAGTGTGTGAAGGTTCTCTCTCTCTGAGAAAATGTGTGTTGGTCCATTGAAGTATTTGCTAGTGATGCAATGGCAGCTGTTATCATCACGTCATATGTGTGTGGGTGGTTGCAATACATGGTATATAGGTTGTCAAAATTTGCCAGGAAGATGTGTTTTTGATTGTGGTATTGTGTGCATGTGTGGTACTGCTGGAGCAGCACACATAGGACTTGGAATATTACATGAGTACTATGCGTGAGTGCTATATAAACCACATACCAGAGTGGTTACATGCTGTATTGGGTGACACTAACACCATATTCACACAGCTTTTTCACATATCTCTTTATCAGCTGCCCAGTTTTGAGTATTCCTTGGGGCCCTGGCTGTTTCTATGTGCATGCTGGGCAGTGGACTTCACCAAAAACACTCTCACATTTGGAAACCAATTTTTCCTTGCCAGTGCCTTTCTGGCTCTGAATGCCAACAGTTCAGGCTCTGTGGGACAACGGTACATTTCCAGTGTCTGTCAGGATGTTTATGCTGTTTGTGTAGGCCTTTGTCACCTGGTATTAATTGCATTGTGCCCTCTCTGCCTTTGAAGGCACAGAAGGCTTCAAACTCCTTTTTTATTACACATGGTGCTGCAGCCTGTAATACTAATCAACTACATTTGGAAACACCATGTTGTAAATATGGGATATGCAGCACCCCACTGCATCTTTGGAGATCAAATGGTCTCACAGTGGCTAAGGAGTTACCTACAGCTGTGACCTTCTTTAGCTCAGAAACCTGTCTGCTACACTTTTGTGCTGAGATACCATTAGGTAAACCTGAAGAAGCCTGTAGCCACCACAAATTTAATTTGATTTCATTCCCTCTTGATTATGCAGAAGTGTCGATTGCTTTGATGTCCTGGATAGTTTCTTTGCAAGCAGATAGCTGTTTGTCATGGCACACATGCCACACACTGTTTATGTTGTATTCTCTGCTTTATTTCTTCTCCAAGGACACAGTGGCACAAGCCAGGGTGGTGGGGAGGACAGGAGGGCTGGGACTGGGTTTGTCCACTGACAAATCACCTTCTTATGATGGGAGGCACAACATCCTTGGTCCATTCATGCAAAGCTGGGGAGGAGAGTTGATGGAGCTCAGGAAGAGGCAGATTGAATGTCATCCAACAGGCAAATATTTACCTTTAGTCGGTATCGAAAATGAGGTTTAGGATCCTTCCTCCACTTAACCAGGTCAGACACTGTAGTACATGATCCATACTAATAAGGACCTCTGTGGCAAAGGTACCCAACACACTGAGAAGGGTCCTGACAGCACCAATGAAGAGAATGTGACTATTTCTACTCTAGCGTTTTGACAGGTGATGACTGAGCTGATAAGGAATTCCGCACATTGTGGCGGTGCCTGGCCTCCTCTCATTCTGCCTGACAGATACGTTGACCATTACATACTATAGCATGGTCAGCTACATGTCCTTTGATTGCTTATTGAGATTGCTCCACACTTTTGTCCTTTCCTTTCTTGGTGGTCAAGTAGCCCTAAGTCACAGCAACCCATGAATGCCATGCTGGCGGATACTGGCACTTGGAGCGATTTTACTGCTGCCCGTTGGGGAACAGAAGCTTGGGGCTGAATAAGTTTTAACTTTTGAGTCTGGAGCTATCTGTGTGGGCTCACAGCTGGGGACTACAAAGTGCTATATGGAATTGGCACAGAAAAGAAACACACAGATTGCCTGCTGTCAGGACATCTGTGTCTTTTTATTTTGGGTACATTTAGCACTTACAGTGTTTCACATCTGTCACATATGCAATATGGCACTGACAGTGGTTACCGTTATATTTACATTTTGCCTTGATCACATTTGTTGTTGTTGTTTACTCTGTCTGCAAAGCCACCTCCTTGGCCGCACACATTTCATTTGTTAGCGTCAGGGTTGCCTGGCATTGAATATTACCAGCAGCGTACTTGGTGACACACACATGGCATGGACAACATGGCGTATCAACCCCACATCATTTGTATTGCCTTTACAAATGCTACCTCCCCAGTTCTTCCGGGACCTACATCATCTTGTTCTGTATAGCACTTGCTCAAGATAATTAAAAGACAGGCCTGCAAGAGACTCCAAGTAATCTGAAGACCACATTCATGGCTTATTTTGACCCTTGCTCAAAGTACATCCACAACATAAGCTAGTCTGGACAGATATTTGTCTAATCTAGTCTTTAAAATGTCTAAGCTACTCTTAAAAGCTCTCAGTTGCAGCAAATCCAAAATCCCCTTCAGCAGTATTTTTCATTCTGTCCATGTAAATGTTTTGTGTAAACTTCGGTTGGAAATGTAACTTATCATTTGCGATATAGCACAAGGCTTCAGATTCAGCTTCTGATAACAAGGAAAATATGATGATCCACCTCTCTCCCTCCTTCCCAAATTGATCCTTCACTTATTTACTGTGTCATTTAGGCTCCAACCAAAGGCCATCATCCTGCATTCCAGGGCTTAGAGTTATGAAGTTTAACTGATATATACATGTTCCTTATGGTTATTTATGTCTTTGCTCTAGAACAAGCCCGGGATTTTTCTTCTTCTTGCAAAGTTACAGCCTTCATACCTCCCTTTATACGTTGCATACTTTCATGTTTGTCCTTTCATTGGTCAGGGTGCTTCCTTGATTCTGACTGCTTTGCAAACAGATTGGGAATAAAGTGTTATATTTTTATACCATATTGCAGCTACTGCTGCTCTTCTGATAGGCATTTATCTGCACTTTGATTGCAAGTAGTATAGTGTTTCCTAATTGAATTAATAACTAGGAGAGCCATTGGATCACCTCCTAGATCATCAGTGTTGAGACTGGATGGACCAGAAGGCAAAGATTAAAAGCTGCAATGTTTGCTCTGAGGAGAGCAATGAATCTCTAATGGTAGTGGAAATTTGCAATTTTGTTAGAGTTGTTAGGAAAATGAGGGGAACAAGAGGATGAGATCCCTGGAACGAAATCGGTCCTTGGAATACATCACTTCATAAGCTTTTCTTGTGACAGAATTACATACTTCATTATTATTTTTTGATTAAATCATTCTTAAATATAATCCTATCTTTGCTTTTAAATCACAATTCAAAAATGCAAATATGAGCCCTGGGAACACAAAGTCTCAGGCTACACAAATTTCTCTCATCCCTGCTATGGAAACAACAAAAGATGAATACACAAGGAATATTTGTTAAGGATCAGTTTTAATGATCATCTGCAAGTTATTATTCTATAATACATGCCATTAACAAACTGAATTACCCCCAAAAGTCTGTCCTGTGAGAAGTCCTGTATTTCCTACATCTGCTGCATCTGTTTTATCACATCTCTGCATCCCACTTAAAGCACTGTGCAATATGTTAAAAAGGGTTCCTGCACAAAGAAATGACAACTCAGGTATATAATATCTGAATCTTTTGCCTTCTTCCTTCATGTCTCTTTTATATCACTTTTTACTGCTTCTGTATATGATGAACAGCTTACAACTTTGAAAAGTTAAGTCTACTGCTTTTCCTCTCTCTGGTTGAGTATCTTTTTCTTGAATTTGAGTTCAAAATATTAGATTTAACACCAGTAAACTGTAGAGTTACCAATAGATTTAAACAATCATGTGGATTATTTTGTTCCAAGAGTTTTGTTCCAAGGCCACTAAAGTTACCAGGAGCGAAGACTATCCTGGGCCTATATTCATGCATAATTAGTGAGTGGGAGATGAAAGCACCATGTTACCTTCTGTTCCCACATTTTTAGTAGACTCTTTTCCCTACCCATGTGGCTGCAAGATTCTTTATCCAATCTGCCCTTATCTTGATTCAGGCAAAAAAATTGTTCTCATAATGGTTTCATTATGCTAAGGTAGGTACTTTTCACAGAATTAAATTAATCTCTGTCCCGTGCAGATATACTATTATCTTCATTACTATTAAATTAGTTGTTCTGAAGCCACTGCAGACAAGACACCAATCCAGTTCCCCTGGCCACATTTCACAGGGTGAGCTGCAGCACACAGTTCCTCTGAATGTATGTATTGGGAAACGCACTACTGCTGCTTGGGAAGGCTGCCTTTCTTCTCTGATTCCTTGCAGCTGCTCATCATGCTGGTAAGCTGCTTTCACAGGAAAGTGCTAGAGAAGAGGTCTGAAGAAGAATAGCTTTATGATTATATGTGAGAGGATCCAGAGGCCTCAGTTTCCTCCCATGTCCCTGGCTATGAGCTGATTCTTCTGTTCCTCATGTATGGAATGGCTGTAATGTCTTCTGTTGCCTTCCCTTTTTAATTTCTTTATTCTGCTAACAGGCATCATAACTGCACCTGCAAAGCTTCAATATCACTTACAGTGAGATATCACTATATTATAATAAATGTATATTAAATAAAATTACAATAAATAAAAGTATATTAATATAAATGGTTCTTTATTCCATGGATAATTTTATGATCTAAATAACGGATAATTCTTATGTGATTTTCCTCTATGAAATTATTGTATATCATCTGTCACTAAATTACATAATCATTAATTGTTTGATATAGATAATGTTTGTTTCATTTATAAAAAATGTATTCCTTGTCATTAATGTTATTAGAGTGCAATAACTTGTACTTTTAATCTTAGTCAAGTCTTAGTCTGGGCTTTCTTGGACTCAAAGCAGGAAAACTCTCACTGTTTTTTTTCAAGACCTTTTCTTAGGGAACTGGCATTCTCACTAGCAAAAAAAATCTGGGCAGAGACTAGACTTCTATTGTAAAAGAAGTGTGATGAAAAGAAATAGGCTTTATAAGTGCATAAAACCCATGACAGAATCCTGGATGTGCAAAAATTAAGTAAGACTAAGAAATAAGTCAAAATAGATACTTATATGCATAGACATATGGTCAAACATACAGTTTTAATCTTCAGTGGAGCTCACCTGGGTCATGTCAGTCCCCTGTCCTTCAGCAGTTCTAATGTGTAACTTTTGAGCTACAAATGTCTATTTTTAAAGGATTTTAACTAAGTAAAAAAGACTTGTCTAAACCTCAGTGCATTGGTTCACAAAAATTATCAGTTTTTAAAACATAGTCTCTTCTGCTTGGGGAAAAATCATTAAAGCAATGTGAATTTTTAACTGTACTGTGAATACCACAGGACTGTATTTTTAGAAAGGTTACATTGATGGCATTCTGGCTTGGAAGGGGGACTTCAGATGGAGTATAGACACTTGAAGAGATAGTCACAAGCTGGAAAAGGGCTTAGGTCTGTATAAGAGTTCATGATATCAGCCTCCAATACTGAATACATTTTATATAATATTTATTTAGTGGGCATGTTTAATGAGTCATAATTGTTTTTTAAACTAGACTTCGCTAGGGCTTTCATTTTTCAAAGAATTGATTGTGACCCTGCAAGCACTGATGCATGTGCATGACAGCGATCGAGGACACACACACTATGAGAAATGAAACGTGTGTACATCTGCACAGGGTCAGGGCACAGAGGTGGGTGGTACTGATTTCGTATTGTTGACCCTAGACAAAACATTCATTTTTGAAAAATAGCTTCTTCTTCTTTTTTATTCTGTAAAGCAGTCTTTGGCTGGTGACAGCTGTGAGAATTCTGAAATTCATAATGCACCATGGGGACCTTTTCTGATTTCTGTTGCCTTGTAATACACTTAGATCAGCACATGGGAAGTGAATAGCCAGAATTCTCTGTTGTTGAAAAGAAACAGAGTTGTCCAGTGTGAAGAGACCCAAGACAGCCAACCTCAGAGTCAAAGGAGAAGTCTCATTTTGTTCCAGTAGTTTCTTCAAGATTCTTTAAGTGTTTTCCAATACAGTTGTGATTTCACCAGTTTGCATTTCTCCCCGGTGAATCTATGGCCTATATTTCATTCCTGGTATTTGGAAAGCCCTGTGACAAACCTACAAAACTCTTCTTTTCTTGAAGAGATTGAGATATTGTGGAGTCCCCAGATATGTTTTTCTGTGGTTCCAATTTGGTTTTCAGCACATAAG
>WEKX01008767.1:53894-87720 GCA_013390025.1 Pitta sordida
GAGGTACATAAGCAGTCAAAGATAACACCACTTCATATCAAGATGAGCTATCCAGCCCTAAAAAGGAATTTGTACAACTGCTAAGGATTTCTAAAGTCTGCACTTAATTACTGCAGGACTTTAGATACCCACTACAAATATTTATTTATTAGTTACAAATCAGTGGTTTAAAGACATCTAAAAATAATGCTGTAAAAACTTCTTCAAGTACCTTAGTAATAGAATTATTATTATATTTGTTTCTGTTTTACAAACACATTCTTTGACTCCAGCTATGTGTTTCAACACTCTCTCCTTACATGAAGGGCTCTTCAGGGCTTCTTCTATATGTGCTGAAAGACACTTCTTTACCTGAGGCTACCCTGCTACTTCTCGGAGCACAGAGGATCTCAAGATAATTTAGCCACGTGAGGCACACTCAGAAGATTTGGCAGATTGTCTCAGGCATTTGGAGTTAACCAATAATAACTTCCCTGCTCCTAATCCTCCAGATTTCTTCTAAGTTCTGCTTCTATTTGTTCTTAGTGAAAAGAATGGCATTACCTTATTACAGCAATTTGATTTTCATTATCTAAGTAGCCTGCTGGGTCAGCAAAAAGCAGCGATTTGGATTGGATGGAAAAGACTATGAGTCATAGATGAATGAGTGATTGGTAGAGAACTAAAAGAAGATAGAAGAAGGTATGTTGAGTGATTGAGTTAGCTTGGGAAAATAAGGCGAGGTCTGTGGTAATCAGTACAGAAATATGGCTCTTTATTTACATGATTTAAGTGGAGAAAACCTGCACATATAACCTGTGCTTAGATGGCGTAAGTTTAGCCAGAAGTGTGCTGTAAAACACTGTTTAGATGACTACAAGATCCCGTCTAAATCATTTGACAAGAAAATATACCTGGTAAGAAAATGTCTACCACTAAGTTCAGTTTCAAAATCTGTTTCTGAGGTGCAATTCTTTTACCACAAGAAGAGGCTTAGAAGGTAGGGAAAATTGATCTTTAACTTAGAAACCTTCACTTAGTTATGCTGCAGGCATCCCTTAGGAGTTAGAAGGTTTTAATGCCATGGTACGGACATGGAGCACAGCATTGTTGGTATCTAATTAGTTGCAGTTTAATGAATTTTCTGGCCTGAGTGTCTTTAACATTTAAAATCTATTGTATATCTTTTCATATGCACAATCCAATGCTCACTGAAAGCAATGAAGCTACATCTACTGTAGTAAATAAGAAATCAAGGACTATTCTCTGACTCCTATGTCAAGCTCTGATGGTACAGCTTATGTCCATGTTTCTCAGCTTCCTTCTTCTTCCACAAGTACAGAGTGACCAGAACCAATTTGCCATTGAGAACCCAAGGGTCTGATCCCTGAATGCTGCCTGGACAGTGTCAGGGAGAGCCAGAATCAGACTTAGAAACATGCTTCAAAGTGGGATAGTCTTGAGTCAGTAAACCTCCTTAGTTTATTAATACAAATATAGTCTGAGAGTCTTTTGATTGGCATCAGTAGACTACAAGTGGGTGAAAAAGTGGGTGAAAATGAGCCATCTACTGTGATGCGTCTAATCCTTTGAGATTCCAAGAGCATATTGCTTACGTGTAAAAGAGATCTCCATCTTAAAAGTGAAAAAGGAGTTTCAAAGCTGCTTTGGCATTTTTCCAGCTGCACAGCAACATCTGGTTGGCATTCAGAGGCTTCAGGGGCAGCTAATCCTGCTCTGAGCAGGATTAACATCCCTATTTAAAATGTACTTTTGGTATTTCTGATGGAGCCAGGATTTTGGCTGTTCAGAGCAGAGGGAACGGGTGCAAGAGGGAGGGCCTGTATGATTTTCATAAAGTGTTTCCATCCCCTCTTTGTTCTCTGTGGCTTCAATGCTTCACCTGAAGCACTATAGGTTTGGCAGCCCTGACAAATGCTGATTAGATATGGTAAAGGTGACTGCCTATCTCCACTTTACTACAGATTCTGCCAGTGAGAGCACTTACCAGTGAGGTGCAGAGTTATTTACAGAAATATTGCTCTGCTTCCTCTAGCAGAGGTGAGAAAAATTGTATTCAGCACAGATGAACTGAAATCACGGTTGCACTGTTTATGAAACTTCTCAAGAAGGAATAACAAGATTTATTGGGACCAGAATTATAGCAGAGCTCATGGATGAGCACCTACACAAATTTTTCTTCTGCTTTCTATAGTTAAGGGTAAAGAAGTTGAATACTTTTGACTCAAAGTACCTCTACTGACAATGACTGACTGATTTCTTAAAGATCAAATATATTGATAAACTCAACTGTTGGAAATTATGAGACAGCACAGAAGATAGATACTGCATATAAGTTTATACAGCCTTGTGTTTAAGTAGAGCCTCTTTGAAACTGGAGTTGTGTAGACTTGTGAGAAGCGCAGGAAACCATAGCCCGTCTTGTTCAGAAGGCTAGGAGAATTGTTTCCTGAAGCTCCAGAGCAAGGGTCAGTATGAACACATGGGGAATTGTACAAACACTTTACAGTTTGCCCCAAGTGTCTTTATGAGGAACATATACAATTAAGTGCTTATTAATTAACAGTTTGTTCTGAACATGGGAAGCACTCATATGCACAAGCACAGCTTCTTCTACATCGTTCCTTTTAAGATTGCTAAGAGGACGAATTACTGTTATACTTCTGCAGGCCACCGTAAGACGCTGCCACATAACTGTTGGTGAAAACTGGTTTGGCTCTGCTGAGGAGGCAATTCAAATTATAGCTCAGCTGAACATTTTACCTGGTGTACTCAGATTTATAGATCTATCTATCTATCTATCTATCTATCTATCTATCTATCTATCATATCTATGTATGATCTGTAGATATGATATATATATGATCTATCTATAGAGAGAGATATAATAGATAAGCCTATCATATCCAAGTGCAGTATTTGCATACTCACATGCAGTATTTACATATTAAAGTACAATATTTGTATGTTCTTTATTTTGCATGTTGAGACTTCTGACAAATAAAGGAAACACTTAAAATTGTGTCTTTATTTTTATTTCCTATGTCTCAGATTTTCCAGAAAAATAAGTTGCTACATCCCTCTCTTTCATCCCCCCCAAAAGAGCAGGAAAGCAAGTGGCTTTCCTGCAGCAGCTGTTGCACCTGCTGTTTACACTGAAGTGGGACCAGAGCAAGGCTCCTTTTCTGGTCCACAACATTTCCTCTAGCAGTCAAAGCCAACACATCAAAGTGAAAGCTCTGAAGGAGAAAAACAATGTGACGTATTGTTCCAAGAAAACCAAATAAATCATTTGTAGGAAAAGACTAAAAGCTTCTACCTGGGTTTTTAAAACATTAATATTGGGAAGAAGGTTGCAAAGCAAAATGTAATGTGGTTTTTACGATGCTAGGCGCTACAATTTCTAGAATTTGACTTACTGTCACTTGATATGTTCTAACAGTAGAAGCAGTACATACAATGCATGCCATGATTCTCTGGAGATACATATCGCGGTTCTAGATAACAGCCAGTGTTGGACCCTCTCATATGCTGCTGCTGTTTGAAAAGCCCCAAACTCTGAAATTCTTCGGTCTGTTGAGGCTTGGTCCTATTCTTGTATTCATGGTGTTTTTTTCTTTTGTTCTTCTTCCTTTCTGTTGTTTGTTATTTTTACGGTGGAAATACCTTGAGGTTCCCACTGAGGGCCCCATTGTGCTAGACAATTACGCTGCACAAAGAGGTTATGATGTAAATAGAGAAACCAGTGTGTGGCAGAGGAAACAAAGTGTAGCATAGGCTTGCCTGTAGTCTTCTGAAAGGTCAGAGGTGGTCAAAACCCTGACTTGTGTTGCCTACCTTGTAGATCCTTTTTAGTAAACGAGGAAGCTAAATGATGATTACCTGGATGAGAAGGATTGGATTTTTTTCAAAAGCTTAAAGTACAACTTGCTCTGCTATAAGTGGGAGGTGTGGTAACCTATATGTGGTTGCCAACCAGTATTTCTTAAGAAACTAAATACAGTCTGGAAGATTGCCTGCCATCATGAAATGATCTTATTCAGTGTCACCTCCCCTTTCAGTGTAATCATATTCATTTTGACCTTGTGACCTATATACAGGTACCTTCAACTTCTATCCAGCAGTACAGCTGGAGTCATGCAGCTGTGCAATGCACCTTATTTCTTGTGATCCCATTTTGGGGTTCTGATCAGAAAACCAAAAACACGGAAATCAAAAGCTATTGTTTTGTGGATGCTGTTTAGGCAGCCCTATCATCAGAAAAAAGGAAAGAGAGCAGAAAAGTTTGTCTAAAACTGGACATTTTTTGTCAGTTTAATTGAAAGAGTCTGGAGTAGCAGATGCAGATCTATGTATCTGGCTGAAATAAAAGCAAGCACAGTTGTTTCATAAGAAATGGAAGTCTAGAACTTGACTCAGTTTCTTCGTATTTTAACAAAAGTCCAGAGGAAATTAATGAAACCCACTAACAATTTAATGAAGTAAATGAAACAATCCCACTGCCTTGGTTTAATGACTTCCACACGAAACCCTCAAAGGGTTGGTACTTTCTGCCTACTGGGTTCACACCACTGGGACAGGTTCTTGTAGTACCAGCAAGCTGAAAAGCTGTGTCTCATGTTCTGATGTTAACGCACTGAACTGAAACAGTTGCAAAACAAATACTGAAACTAAAAGACTTTGAACTGGTCAAGAGGTAAAAGCACAATTTACAGAGCTCAGTCTAGAGATAACTACACTGAACTTTGGTGGCCATTAAGAGGTACAGGATCAGAGGTCTCAACTCGTTGCCCTTCCTCTACAGTATTTATATGGATAATACCATGAGCAAGGTGAAAGCTGAGAATTCTTAAAGGTCAGGTATATTCAATCCTACAGTGCACTAGCTTGATAAAAAATTCTGGTAAAGAGGCCCCTATTTCTTCAACTCTGATGCATTTGATCACCTTGTGATTTATGAACATATTTCTCAGACTATGTTTTACTCTCAACAAAGCTAAACATTCTACTATACTTTCCCTCACTAATGAAAAGAATTATTACCAAATGCTGTAGAACTATTTATATTGGTAGATCGTGTCTCCTGCCATCCAACAAGAAGGCCATCTTTATTAAAAGAATATAGAAATTCTTCCATTATGCAACATGCCTTTGTTTAATTAAGAGCACAATCTCTTGCAACTGATGGCCTAAAACTATGACTAAATCCTATTTGAGCCTCATGTTATTAGGCATATTTTACCATCTAAGAACTGCAAAAGGCTTTGAAGGTCCACATGTTGTCTTTTTGCTGTATGGATAAGGTGTTAGTGCAGTTTGGTGCTGTGTGGCTAAGGCTATACAGAAACATACCTACAGAAGGTGAAACACAGAAATTATTTCTAAGGCACACAGTCACAGACAGGTGCAAAACTCCCTTTCGTTTTCACCGAGGCTTTCTTTTCGTTTCCCTCTCCCTTCCATACAAACTAAGATGCAAGGATTATTGACCTTGTTCTGCTTTCACAGACCAGAAAAAACCACCGGGAATAGCTTATTCCAACACATGGGAAAAAAAGTCTTTACCAGTGAATGCCTTTAAAGAAACCTAAAGAAAGACAGACGAATTCTGATGAATCCGGCTGAAGTGGTTTAAAGTATTACTGCCCTGCTGTCGTCTGTCACTCTTGCAGCAGCTGACCACGTCTCCAGAGCTAGCCAAAGGGGATGAGGGCCAACACCCTGGCTGGTCCATCACCATGCTGAGACCATTAATAGAGGATATCTTTGTAGCAAAATGCGTTTGCCTCTTTTTGCTCTGCTGGACCACTGCTGGGCAGCAATGCCAGCAGATGGGCAGCCACAAACAGCTGGGGTACCAATACCACCAGCTGTATGTCAGTCATAATCCTTCTTCCCTTCTTCCCTCCCNTCTTTCATCCTTTCTCTCTTGCATTTCTGTTTATCTCACCTTTTTGTCTATCTTTCTTCACTGCAATACAAACATTAGGTCTCAATAGGAAATCCACCTCCAAGCTCCCACTGCTACCCCCCGAGAAAATTAAGAGTTTGTTCCTACTCCCCCACAACCTCTTTTGTTATTGTCAGCTGGTCTCTTGAATTAGAATTTGCATCTCTCTCTGGGCTCAGGAAAGCTTGTTAGCTTGGCAGGATTTCTTGCCAGATCACTGATCCTAATGTGAGTGCCAGAATCCTGCAGTTTGCATAATGCTAATTTGCTTTTCAGCCCAAGTTGCCAACTCACATGCTATTTAGCATATCGAGTAACAGAAGGAATGCCATGTGCTCTACCCGGAGTGAGGCGGAGAGTAATTGAATGGATACCACTACCTGAAATTGAAACTAATCTAACCAACCATGAGTATAAATCTTAATGCACTATTGAGCTTCTGGGAAGAGGTCATTAGACTGAAATTATTTCAAGCCAATTAGTTCCTTATTCTCAAAGCTCTGATTGTGGAGTTTTCACTGGCATAATGAGGTTACAAATACTGCTGTAATTATGTCAATATTCATTCACTTAGACCTAGATCCTGCCACTCTTACTCGTTGTAAGGGTAGTAGAACTGGACCTTAATGCTTGTGTTAATGAAATGCAGGACATGTCAGGGTGGGGCGATGCTGAGAGACATCACCACACCTAAATGATGTTGCCAGTCACTGGGCTAAATGCCAAATACTTTCAGTAGACTAGGTGTGGGGCTATCTCACTGTATTACCACACACTGAAGTTTCTCAGTGCAATACTAGTTCTTTCAAAGCAAAACAAAACTAGACTGCCTAGAAAAACCTCATCATCTCTGTTTACACTCTTAAGCTGCACACACATTCTGATGCTAATATAGCTGTAGCATGAGTCCAAAAAGATGAGACCCTTCTAGATAGGTAGTCCAGGCTCTCTCTCCAATAAGCGACAGGAAATGAGTACTTACAAATAAAGGCTGACCCTTCCTATGTGAGACACCTCTCTGAGGCAGCGGGAGTTGGACCGCACTCCAAAGGCACTGGAATCTCGCCTTCAGCTGAAGGGTAAGAGGTTCTGCACTGGATCTTTTCAGTTAGCTGAAAATTGTGGAATTCTACCTCATGCTTAGTGACACAAGCAGAGCCTGTTTTGTTCCCTGACTGAGCTCTTGGTCATAGACAAGGATTGTGGGTCATAACTCTTGTGCCAATCAGCTGATGCAACACTCCCAGCTGCTTGGGACAGAGACTGTGTCTGTGAGATGTACCTCTTGACAGCTCCTAAACAGCAGTGAATAATAAGGGTGCTGTGAGAGGTGGCTCTGATTTTCTCTGTTTGGTCAGCAGGAAAGCAAGTGCTCTGATCCAACATGCTGTGCAGACTCCCTCTTGGGACAACGCAGCTCACTCACAGACACTTGGTGAGAAGCTTGCTGCTGACATTGTCCCTACGCCCAGCAAGTGACATGTGGGAAGGGCTTCAGAGTGCTGAGTGCACAGTCTCTAATCTGAGGTGTGAAGATTAGAGGGGAATTGGGTAAGGAATTTACAATGAAGGCTATGAAAGAAACTGGTTGAATAAGACACAAGCAAGAATTAATCACCAAATAATATTGCTTTAATTTCTTGATCTTCTGTGGCTGGATTGGTTTTGTTTGAAAAATTTAGAGGTGAAATTCTCCAAAATTTGTCATTCTACTTTGTCCTGTGCAATAACATCCCCTTGCTCCTCTCCATTTTCATAAAGCTCCAAATGTGTGGAAGGATAGGACGGGAGAGATCTGTTATCCCTCTGTCAGAGCAATGGCTTTGTACTGAGAAACACTAAAATACTTCTCATTAAAAGACTATCTCTACAGAAAGGCTCATCTTCTGGGAAAGAGTCTTTAGCAAGCAGCAGTATCAAAAGATTGAGTATGAACTCTGGGCAGATCTTTCTTGCCAGTTTGGTCTGATCATTTGGGTTTGAAGGACTAGAAAGACTGAAAATTGTAACCTCTGACAAACCACTGAAAGGGGAGAATTCTTAGGACCTTTGAGGTCTGAGAAAATGTCAAATTCTAGCCATTTGCTACTGTGTTAGTGATGTGCACTTTCTGTCTTATAGGACAGGGCTGTTGAACTCAAACTAAAGGTGTGAGTTGCTCCCACTGTTGAGGACTTTGTTGGAGGAATACTGTAGTGGGAAACCATCCTTCCAAAGGAATCATTGCTCATTTTTGCCTATTTAAGGAATGTAGTAGATGTATATGAAAAATATATGAGATTTACAGCATGATATAGTTTTAAATAATAGTTTTTAAATAATTCCAGAAAATGAGACACCAAAATTGCTGGCTTCATTGGGATGTATTACAGGCAGGGGTTGATCTTTTCTCTCCAGCTATTGGAGATAGAACGAGAGGTCATCGTCCTAAGCTCCAACAAGGGAGGTTTAGACTTGACATTAGGAAAAGGTTTTTCACTGAAAGAGTGATCCAGCATCGGAATGAGTTGCCCACGGAAGTGGTGAAATTGCCGTCCCTGGAGGTATTTAAGGGTAGATTGCATAAGGTGTTGAGGGTCATGATACCTATAAATGTTGTAGCTGTTAGGTTTTAGTTGGATTATAGGTTGGACTTGATGATCTTCAAGCCTTTTCCAACCTTATCAGCACTGTGATACTGTGATATTGTGATTTACTATGCCTCCTCAGGTAGTGCAATAACGCATATGCTTAAGGGATTACATGGTAGAGGAGTTAGATCACAAAAAAGAAACTAATCAGCAGCTGGGTCCCAGGGTTGAAAAGTCTTGCAGAAAGTGTCTTGGTGTGTGAAAGTATGGGATCAGTGATAAACTTTTAGAAATCCGTATGATTAGTTCTCTTCCTGGTGAATGTGAGGTTAAAAGTAAAAAAACCCTTTATGAACAGAAAATGATTTCTCAGGAATTTCTCTCCAAAGAAACAGCCACAGTAAAGCTGCATTTCCTTTCTTTTGAGCATGCATACATTTCTTTTCTCTAGAATCTCTGATCGTTCAGCTGTAGAGGGTGACAATTGCCCACCCCAGTGATTCAGCATTCTGGGAATTTCCTAAAAGCCTCTTGAGTTGAGTTTTAGTTTCTGCCAGCCATCTTTAAAATTGTCCTTCTCCCTAAAATGGACAAATGCTGTTGCTTTCCTAATTGAAAGATAGAAAGAGCATTTGACTAAGGGCAATGATAAACTGTAACTGTCTGATGTATGTAAATATAATTTTACCAGAGATATAAAAATGCTACTCTTATTCCATGTAGAAAATATTGCTCTCATACCATATTTTACATACTTTTAGCAAATATATAGGGTATAGTATTAGGCTACAAGTTATTGTAGCCAGGAAAACTAACCAGTTTGACAGAGCCAGAATATAAACACAGAAAAGAAGGCAGCTCAAGAGTGGAAATTATTTAAAAGGAGAAGGTTATTACAGTCAAAAACGTGTGTGAGGGAATTGTGATTCACTAAGTCTGTCAGGCAAAGCATTACAGTGTCGACAATTCTCTGTTGCCATTGTAAGTACTTTTTTGTCTTCTACTTTCTTTGTAGTATCCCCAAGCTATCTACAACTCCTATAATTAAATAGTGATTATTTTACTTTTCTGCTTAGTTATTAAAATTTGTTTTTCCTGTGCTGTATGTGTATGTGTATGTGTATGTGTGTATGTTAAAACTCAAGCTAGGTAGTGAAAGCTAAAACAGTACGTAAATAATTTTTTTTCCTTTGATTTTTAGGCTTGCTAGGTCTCATGCACATACATGTGTGTGCATGTGTATGGCTAGCCTCTGGTACAAATTAGAGTAGCCACACAGAAGGACACAAAAGGCACTTAGCCAGGATGAAGTATCTGTCCTTATTGTTTCTTCAGAGTGTTGGATCCAACATCCTTTGACTCATATTATATGTAATTAAAAAAAAAATCCTAGCAACTAGCGAGAAATTGAATGTGCAAGGAACAAGAGAATGGATGTTTAATCTGTTACAATTACTTCTCAGGATGTTATAAACTTTGCTCCTACTGAACTGAACAGGAAAATTCCCAGTGACATCAGTAATGCACAAATGGGTTCATAGCCCTTACTCAGGGTAGGTTCCCATTGCAACTGGTAGGTGTGAATAAGCAGAGAAATCCTTTTGGAACGAAAAAAAAATACTTTTCAAAGATTATAACCAGCATGAGCAATCCCAGTAAAGTTCTAATGACTGTTGTTAACAAACTGAGTTTTATTAAGTTTCCTGTAAAACAATGGGCTTTGAAGGGGGGGAGGAGGAATTAAGCAGGGGGGTAATTGTCATTCCTGTGAATCAGCTGCTCTGGGAATTTCCAAAAGGTGTGGTTAGCTCAGAAAACTTCAGTGTTTGCCACATTTTTCCTTCCTAAGGCTAATCTTTGTAAGTCAAATTAATTAGCAACCATTTAGTTTTGAATCTAGAGTTAATACGGTTGATTAAACCCTATTATTAATACATTCTCTAAAGGCACAGAAAATAGCAACAACTAGAAAAAGACTAGGGATTAACCAGAATCAATTTATTACAAATTTTGAGATTTGCCAAACAGTTCAACCTTCTAAATTTATCTGGCAAGGAAATAAGACTATACAGATCACGGGTAGAAGATGAAGTCAACATATCTTCAACGTGGCGCTGCCGTCAGGCAACAGAGAGAATATGGAAAAGTGACTGATCAGTTGTGTTCCCATAGTGAGCACCACTCAGGAAAAGAAAGTTTAAGGAACCAGTTGCATGGACAACATGCAAAGAGCAAACCCAAATACCCAGAGATTGCAGCAACTTGTTGACCTCCCAAGCAGGAATTACTCCTACAGAATGAGGAACGCATTGACATGGTCTAGATAATGGGATGATGGGATGGGGAGTTGGTTATAAAAAAAAATAAAAATAATGACATGACCCTGAGATTAGCTCAGATAGAAAAAACATAGTGCTCATGGCACCAGGGTTATGGGTTTGATCCTTGTATGGGCATTCATTGGGGAGTTGGACTTGATGATCTTTGTGGGTCCCTTCCAACTCGGAATATTCTGTGACTCTGTTATATGCCAGTATTTTTGATTCTACTGTGAATGTCTTGTTTTTAAGAAAAGAATTATCTAAATGCGACAGGAGCAACATTTTTACTATTGACCATATATATCTGATTAAGAAATTACTATTACTTATGCCTAAGAAACATGGTAAATTTTTCCCAGCTGCATTATTGCGTTATAATAATTTTCCAATACAGAGGTGACTGTAGCTTGAAGCCAGAATATGTAAAGTAGCCAATATTTGACTCTCCAGGCTTTGCAATGCACAATGCTAAGCACCTCATAAATGATGCTGACGTCTCTCCATACTTATAGACTTCCCTGGGAGTTGAAGGCCCTCAATACTGCCTGGGAGGAAGAGATCTGTGTGTGGCAGAAAATGTTAGCATACTAGGAAAGTAATTGAAGATGATTTAATGATGAGACTACTGCTCCTCATGCTGACCATCTTTGTTTCATTGTTTCCTTGTGTTCCCTCATCATTTGGCCTCTATCTTGTGTCCCATGGTGAGTGTGGACAGCAAGGTCTCTGGGGCAAGCCCTGTCCTTCAGTGTGCTGGTCATGCAGAACAATAGCCAGGTGCTTCAGTCACAGCAACCATGAGTTCTCACAGTCACGCAATGGCTGCTTCCTTCCCTCATATGATCGCTCAGCCTGTTTACATCTGTCAAGCCTTTTATGAAAACTGTGCTGCTAGCAAGGACTGTTTTGGGACTGTTGGTTTTCTTTTGGTTGTTTTTTCTTTCTTTTTTTTTTTTTAATTGTTTTGAAGGCTCTTTTTAGTTAAAAAGTGTTTGCCACCACAGTTAAGACATGGACTGGATTAAAGTTCAAAACCAGCTCACGTCAGCAAGTGGATGGAAATTGTTACCATCTGACAGCTGGTGGCCTGGAAGGAAAATGTAAAAGTCACTGCATGAAGAATTGGTTCAGGGCAGTGCCACAAGAAGTGACATGGCTTTTTTTTTTATATATAGGAGCACAACTCTCTGTTCTGCCTGAGTTGTGCTCAGAGGAGTAGGCACATAGATTAACAAAACTTGCTGCACCTCTCTGGTGCCTGGACTTACAACCTATAAAACCTGTGCAGCAGAAGCTGTAGGTTGTGTCACTGATGACATTTGTCAAAACTGCAGGTTGGCAGGCCTGCTTCAGGTCACCAAGACTTCTGTGCTGCCTTTTGATCCTGTAAGCCTTTCTCCCAGGCCTTGTGCCATTAACTCCAAACAGCAAAAAATTGAACTAATGATGAAAAAATATTTTATTTTCACCTCTGTCTGCTTTAATAATGGACCAGTTATATTATTTGGTATAAGAATACCATAAGTGCCAGAATGTCTCATACTAACCAGTGTGCATTTAAACGCTTGTTGGACTTCATTACAGGGTGTGTAGTACAGAGAAAACAGGCCAGGCAAAGACTACAAATTCTACAAAGAATTAACTGACCCGCTTGAGGGCACCTAGAGAATAGATGACAACGCTAGGAATGGCACTAGGATTGCAGATTGCACATTGCAGATGCACATCTTCTGGTTCCAGCAGTGCTAGCTAAAGAAATCACTACCTTGAACCTCTGATGTGCCAGTAGGTCATGCTGCCACCTAGAAGGACTCTAGTTGGCTGGAGAAATGGGGTGAGAGGAACCTCATGAAGTTCAACAAGGAGTGTTCAACAAGGTGTGAAGTCTTACACCTGGGAAGAAATAGTTGAGGCTTTTCCCATGCAGCAGTACATACTGAGAGCTGATCAGTTGAGAAACAGCTTTGAGGAGCTGAAGTTGAACACTACCCAGCAATGTCACAGTACAAAAAAGAACGTTGTCTCCCGGGCTTTGGTAGGAGAATTGTTTCCAGCAGGGTGAGGGAGGTGATGTTCCCCTCCATTCAGCACTGCTGAGGGTACACGCAGAGTACTGTCTACAGTTCTGGTATCCTCAGTACAACAGAGAGATGGACATACTAGAAAGAGGCCAGCAAAAAGACACTAAGATGATTAAGCATCTGAGGCAAGAAATGGCAAAGGAACAAGCAGCACAACTTTGCTGCTGCTGAAGACTCCTCTACACAAAAGTGAAGAGAGGAGCAGCCCTCCTGTAAGGAAAGACTGAGAGACTTATGACTGTTCAGTCTGGAAAAGAGAAGGCTGAGAGGGATCTTATCAATGTGTATAAATATTATCAGTGTTTATAAAGGATGCAAAGAAGACAGGGTCAGGCTCATTTCAGTGACAGGACACAGATAATGGGCACAAACTGAAAGACAGAAGGTTCTGTCTGAACATCAGGAAGGACTTTTTTATTCTTAGGGTGACTGAGTACTGGCCCAAGTGGTCCAGAGAACCTGTGGTGTATCCCTGTTTGGCAATATTCAAAAGCCATCTGGACATGGGCCTGGGAAACCTTGGTTTAGGTGACCCTGCTTGATAAAGGTGTTGGACCAAATGAGCTCTAGATACATCTTCCAACCTCAGTTATACTGTAGTTCTGTTTTTGTGAACCTACACCTAGAAGCTCTGCAGCACCTTTCCTCCTGCCAGCAAATATTGTTGTCTTCCCAAAATATACAAGCCAGTTGCAGATGTGAAGATCTCCCTGTGAACATCAACAATAGTGAACTGTGTTATCCTAAACATCAATTTTTTGTTGATTGAGGTTATTTTCACTGAAACATTTTAGGGAGTGAACATAAGAGCTTTTGAAGAGGCCAACAGGACTAAAGGCAATTTCTGGAGGAAGGATGTTGCCTACGGCCAGGGTTAGGCTGGATCCTGTTATCTGTTACCTCTCTAACCAGTGCAATTGCATTGGAAAGGCATTATGAAGGCTCTCACCTCTGAGCTGATGTGTTAATCAAGTTCCAGGAAACAGAAGCCAGAAGAACAAGACGGCCAACAAACTAATGCAAAACTTAAAAATTTTCCCAACAAGCAAACCAAAATAAACTTCGAGACAATAAACTGTAGTGACAGCTTTTACTCCTGAATTAAAACACTTGGGGATGGAATGGGTCAAATAAATAATTGCCTATGGCTTTCTCATTGCAAAGGATATGTTGAAATGCTCAAGAGTGAAGGTACAAGCAGGCTGCTTATGTAATCAGGCAGACTATATGAAGTTGGAAAACACATCCACACATTTCAGGAGGAAATTTGTTTTCTTAAAGGAGAATAGATGCACATGATAACTGAGAAAGACACTTCATACTGGATGAACCCCAAAATAAAGTTTGGGTTGAATCCAGATACCATTATAATGATGGAATAAGAAATACCATAGACTATCGGACCTGGTAACTGGCACACAGGGCTACTGTTTCATCATTACTATCCAGTTTGCCCTCTAGTTTCTACAGAGTACATGTTTGCATAAGTCCTGTTTGCACTGAGAAAAGTAATACCAGCATACCTGCTTTTTGTGTGTGATCCACTCTTATTGAGGTTTTCATTCTGCATTTATTTATGTATTTTGTGATACATAGGATTTTAAAAGGCAGATCTCAGAAGCTTAATTCTAAAGCAGACATAGCTTGTTATAAAGCTTTTTTAATAAGGAAAAAAAGTATCTGGAACCTTTCCCTTTGGATTTTAAATAATAAATTCATAATAATTACAGGTTATCTTACTCACCTTGGGCTATTTTAGCTTCTGCAAATTTTAATATGCATCCTCCAGCTTTAGGTCAGCGACAATCAGTAATGCTAGATAGGAAAAGCGGGTTTGTTGTCCACAAAAAGGGGACAGAGGGAGAAAAAAAAAGAAGGCAAGACATGACTCATACCAGAAACTGAAAAATAAAGCATATTATCTCTTCTCTGTGTGTGATTCACTGTGTAGTCACTGAAGGACTTTGGTACCTGTAGCCTGAATTTTGTTTTTGTTTTGTTTTTTAATGGGGAAAAAAAATCTTAGAAAAGCCAATATCAAAATAAATCTTAACAGTAATTCATGTCTAGAGAAAGGCTGGATGGAAAATTGTGAGTTTTTTCTCTTGGATAGATATGAAACATCCCAGACAGGGAAAAGGACCCTTTCCCTCTGCTGTACTCTTTTGGTATGTAAAGCAAGCGTTGTCACCTTTGGACACTCATATATACACCAAAAGGAACATTTAAACTTCTTTAAATGTGACCTGATAGGTATGATTCTAGTCTAGATGTGTAGAGAATATAGAATGAAAAAATTCACTGCTTTGTCTTGGTATTCTTTTACGTACTATAGTAGGGCCCAGGGGTAGTTATGCCATGGCAGTGGGTGCAGAGCAGTGCCTGTGAGTATGTAATATAAAATAATAGTGTCTCTAATTTTATTAATTGCAGTGAATGCCACAGGAGGATCCCCTGTGTAGAGTTCATTTTCCTTTGTTGTTAAATGAGTCTCAATGCTAGTTATTGTTAAAATGTGGGAATTGACATGGACTGCTGGCAAAACTGACAGCCTGCACTTTCTGTGCAGTTGTGTTTCCTCTTTCTTTAAACCCATGATCTCACTTAGTTTTGCTGTGTTCTGCCATTTGAAAAACTCAGAAGATAGTAGCTTTTAAGATTTTAAGAGTTGTTGATTGTAAGACTGTAGAAGCGCAAACAAGGGTGTTGCTATTGTCACAGAGGTGATAAATGTTAACCACAGTCCAAACTAATATTTTAATTCTTCTTCAGAAAAAATATCCCTTACTCTTTCAAAGAAAACATAATCTTTTCTCAGTATTTCTATTATTCTTGGTCAGGCTGGAAATTCTTCAATGGGGAACACCGTGCTCACTTCATAAAGCCAAAAGACGAGTCACTTCAAGGGGCATGTTGTAATGCCTTTCCCAATACAGCGGAGAAAAGAGACACCCTTCAGCAAAGCCACAATTCCTCTCCCTTCGTGTCTGTCTTCACAAGTAACTTCCACTGTCAGCGCTCTCAGAGTAAAGCGGGTGTATGTGCAGGGACTGAAATGCTCACATCAAATACCAGCACTGGAACCTCCGTGCAAACACCTGAGCACCTGCACGTAGTCCTGGAAACAGGTGCTGAAAATATCAGTAATAGAGAACTGCATGTATTATGGAGCTCTGTTAAGACCTGCTACTAGCACAAGGGCACTGTGCCACCCTTTATTTCCTCCCTAAATTTCCTAATAGCCTTTGTGGGGCTTACACTTTGAAAGAAATTATGGATTGACTAAACATGAATTTACCCACTGTATTGTTAAAATTGTTCTCTGTAGTATTCTTAATGTATATTTAACCTAATAGTTTAATTGCAAATACTGAAACGTGTTATTTGAATTCTATGCCTGACTTCATGTATCACCAGACAGCTCCTCTCTCTCCTTTATTTCTGTTCTCAACATAGTCCTTGTACCATCGGTTTATTTTTGCTACTTTTCTCTGAAACCTTTTCAATTGGCCTGCATGTACTTACTTCAAATGTGATGCCTAGAAAAAAAAATGGAATGCCCTATATGTATGTATACTCTATGATCTAGATACTGCTAAATCTTGGACTTCATGGTTAGTTTTGCCCTTGCAATACATTACAGTAACTGTTTAAGCAAGATAGGAAAAATCAGAGTACAGACTTACATCTGTTATAGAGTTATATGTATAATGAATTCTGTTAGTTCTTTGGGTTCTATGGAAAAATAAATGTGTGATGAAGTGTAATGTTACACACCCTACACTGTCCTACACGTTAAAAAAGGCCTGCTGACTTGTCACAGGACTATGTGGTAAACGTAGAAATTATTAAAAGGTAAACACACTTAGGGAAGGTATTAAAAATATGTATGAATGCTAGTCTTTTGTTTAGCATCTTTTCATAGAGGAAAAGAGCGGTGCTTTTTAAGCTTTGGACCGAGCACAATTAGCATTGTACTGTACATTCAAAATGTTACATTTCTGATAGCGAGAGAGCTGTTCCATCAGCCTACGTTTGTTACAACCAGCTCAGAGCTGACACGACTGTGTGCTTGCTGTATGAAACCCAACTCACGGCTTTACCAGGAGACAACTAACCGAATTTGTGCAGAGGGATACCATTACTATGCTGTTGTAATAATGCCTGAGTTTCAATCATGTATTTATTGCTGCCTTGATCATCTCCTTCAACAGAAAGAACTGCAGCAGCAGGAAATATATTACAAAAATTTTGTGAGCATACTCATTGTGCTTATGTCACACCATCATACTCAACTCAAAAAGACACTCAGAGGATCTGAAAGAAACTTAATTTTAAAGTACATGAACCCTTGACCACACGACTGAAGCAGCTGAATCACACATGAGAGCAATCCTACCTTGACTCATCAATGTGTCTCTGTCCTCTCCTGCTGCCAATGGCATTCCCACTCCAGCTGAAAGGACAATACTTGACCCAGAGATTTATTGATAATGTAGAGAAATTCATCTGGTTGAAACCAAGTTTCAGCTACAGAGCAACCTATCTGCCTCTAGGACCTGCCAGGTGACAATGCTTATACCCCTGTTCTGGCACACTGTGAAACCACAGCCTTTGTATGCTCAAAAAAATCAAGTGTAGGAGGAATATGAAAACACAGACTTTGTGTCTTGATGTTGCTTTTGCTCCTACTTTCTCGGGAAGTGAAACAACTATCCAAGGATTTCTGAAGCACTAGATTCAATAATCTATCCATAATAGGTAACACAATCGGCAGTGTGATAATTTTACCATAAGTACCAAAAGCCATAATATTATTTCTATTATTCTTGTCGGTACCAAGTTGACCACATATGCTCTGTCTGCTATGGGGAAGTCTGTTGTTTTCCCTCCACACCTACTCCCCAGCATGTAGGAGTGGTGAGAGAATTACCAGTTTGGTGTTGCTGCAACATTGTTCCTTGGAACAGGTGGACATTTTACACTAAGAAAAAAGGTTCTAGGTATGATAGCCAGAGGCTGGTGGGGTGGGATAGACAAAATAGTTGCAGGATATGCTGGTAGCTCCATTCAGGTGATGCAGAGGAGGTGGCATCAGTCTGGATCCTGAGTCTTTTGCGTCCTACCAATGGCCATAAGGACACTTTTGCCTTCTCCCTCACTGCAGTCCCAGGCCTACAGTCACACTGTTAGTGCCCCACGTCAATCCCTCCTTCCTCTGCTAAGCACTGTTCTGTTCCCTGGCAGCTGTTCTGGTGATAATGCTGCTACACAGGGGCTGCTCAAATCACTGCTCCCTGAGAATTGTCCATGGCTCAGCCTCAGCCAGCAGTTTTGATTTATTTTTCCTTCTGTCAAATACTTCTGCCATCACCATTAGCATAACATTAACAAACTTTCTATTTCCATTCAGTTCTCTGTTGTTGTGAACTGCATTTCTCTGGTAGGTATTTGTTTTTGCAATCACAGTGATGAAATGCATTTACTGGTCCTAGCAGTTACAGGAATTCTAAATAAATATCTGTCTTTGTTTAATTTCAGTAAATCGGGACATTTCACTAGCATCATAATAGTAGGGATTTGGGGAATATTCTGTGTTCATGAAATAATTCTTGAAACAATTTATTCTTCCATCAGTGTAAAACCCCCTTCAGTTTGGGCTGTTCCCAGAAGATAAGGGACTCGTTTTCTAGGCTAGAGGATTTTAATTTTATTTTCAATTTTTCCCCCAGATTTTGCTCTGGGCTTTGTATCTGTTTTGGTTTTGCATCTGTTTTGGTGTGAAAATACAGAACTTCAGTTTTCTGTTGGATGTGAATGGTATTATTTATAGTAGTTATCTTCCTGACATCCAGATTAGTTTCCACTTTCAAAAGATACCAACACTGTTGGTATGATCATTATCACCTTATCACCCTCTGGAAAAACATATAGATATTGTATACAATGTAAATTATTCTGGTTTTGGTAATATTGTTACCCTGGCTTTCCTTTTGAAATTAGTTTTTATGTATTTCCGGAGTAGACTGATGTTGTGTCCAGATTTATGCCTTGTTAACCCTTTCTAGCCAAATAGAAATGAATACACATAACTGAGAGGTTAATTTAGGAGGATATGAAAGGGACTGTGAACTGGTGAAAACATATGTAATGTTTGCTTGGTGTTTTCTCTTTAAAATACATTACCCTATCTACTTACACTTCTGGCTGCAATTTTACAAAGGATATTGATTTTATTACACCATTTGGTGCAGTCTTTATTTTTTATTTTATGTATATATTATAATAATATATTTATATTATTTAAATTACATTCAAATTAAATTGCTAATGTAGAAAAGTTATGCAGTTGTGAAATATTGTTTGGCAATGCTGACTATTTTCATAGACTGAGGCATTTCGTTGATTTCATACATCTGAAATCCAGGGATTAGTTACGCAGAAATTATTTCCCCACTGCTCCCACTTTGATGGAAGGGATCTATTGTTTTTGGGACATGCCTGAACACATGTGAAGTCGTTTCTGGAAGAACTCTATCATTCAAATGAGATGATATGAAAGGCAGAGTGTGTAAACTACAGCTGTGGAGAAACAGATTGTAGCTAATGGATCCAGTTTTTGCCAGGACTCATCTGGATAACTTGACTTTGTGTTGAGCTCCTGCAAGAAACAACATCAAACTCCTTTACATGTATGCTTGATTTGGAGTGTTTCTTCAATGTGTATATGGAAATTTCTCAAAAGCAAACTCTTCTCAAAAGCAGCTAAATGAATGACGTAATTTTTTTTCAGGACAACTATGATTCATAACGGTACGGAATATGGGCCTTATTATATGTACTGCTTTTATGTATGGGTATCAACTAGTGAAATCTATGAGGACAGTTCTGTGAGAAAAGTCCTCAGGACCCTGCCTAAAAAGTTGCATGTGTTAGGTTTGCAAATAGTGTATATTAATAGGAAAATTAAATTTGTTTTTCTCTCCATCCTTCAATAACATGTGAAAAACCGACATGGTCCAAACCTAAGTACAGTATTCACACTGGCCAACAATCCGCTATTGCGCCACACGTAAAATTCCCATTGAGGTCAATGGAAGTGCCCTGAGCAGAGTGTCTCTTGGACTGAGCCTGGTTTTCTGTGCATGTATGTGTGCGTGCACGTCTCTGTGTGTGTGTGTGCGCGCGCATATGTGTGTGTGTGTTGAGTAATATTTTTCCACAGCAGAAAAAAAAAATTAAAACTTTGTTGTCATGCTATCTTACAAGGAAGCTAGCTTCACCCACACGGAGTTGAAAGCACATACCACTCTGTTACAGCACATAAACACTGTTATCACGCTAGTTGCAGAAAGAGCACTGTCACTGGGACATTTTATAGGCACGGGCTTTTATACTATTCAGCAAGCTATTGAAAATTAAAATGTAATTAGTGTAGCAAAACAATAGTTTGCATCTTTTAATTACTGCTCCATTTTTTTGACAGAATGTTTTAATTATTGTTTTTTCTTCTGTTCTGTTTTTATTGATTTGATGCCAGTTCAATTGTGTTACCAAGACCTCCCAGTACTCAATGAATTTACCTCAGGGGATTCTGCCTCCTTCATTGTTTTAAAATAAAACAGATCTCCAACTACCTACAAAACAAAATTAGAAGTGGAGGAGGAAAGAAGGAAAGGCAGAAAGAACAGGAGAAAGAGGAGCAGGAGGGGAAAGAGGGAGTGCAGGAGAGTAGAAGGAAGGACAGAAGAACAGAAGGAAGGAGAAGGAGAGAGGGAAAGAAGGAAAGAAAGAAGGAAAGGAGAGAAAGTGAGAGAGAAAAGGAGTGAGAGAGTGAGAAAGACAGAGAGAGAGAAAGAGAGACAGAAAGAAGGAGAGATAAAAAGAAAAAGAGTGAAAGAGAAAAAGAGAAAGAAAGAGAGAAAAAGAGAAAGAAAGAAAGAAAGAAAGAAAGAAAGAAAGAAAGAAAGAAAGAAAGAAAGAAAGAAAGAAAGAAAGAAAGAAAGAAAGAAAGAAAGAAAGAAAGAAAGAAAGAAAGAAAGAAAGAAAGAAAGAAAAAGAAAGACATCCTGAGTGGCTAGGTTATGGTTGTGCTGTCATTCTCTGTGGGTGTGCATGCACTCAATTTATTGCAGCTTTTCAGCTGTCAGAAAAGTGCAAACTAAGTGGGAAATGACACAGAGCACTGATTTAGAACACTTTCATCTCTATATGGTCTGTTTTCGTTAGTGATCAAGAGAGAGGAAAGTAGTGGTTAGGCACTATCTATACTACAAAGCAAACCCTGCAGAGGCTATACAGCACTTGGTCTTTTGAATGACTGTATACCTCTAACTAGAAACAAACAAACACACAAAGAACTGTATTTATTTGAGAAACTTTAATAGCTCATTTGCAACCATTTTGTACGTAACAGGAAGCAAACTACTCCAAATTCCTCTGTGCTTTATCCTGAAGTATTTTCACCCAAGGAGTTCGTTGCCATGTATTTTGTCTTAATTTTGATTTTTAAAATATTTGTAAAATCTATAAAGACATAGTTATTTATTGTATATTTCAGCTCTTAAGAGGCAAGATATTATTTATTTACTATGCTGTTATTTGATTACTTAATAAACAGCTCACAGAGGCAAACAACAAGAAACCCAAACCCAAGAAGACCAAATCTGCATTTTCAATAGCAAGATCCCTTGGGAGCCAGGCTCTGGGATTTGCATAGCAGAAAAATGTGGTCATACCACTCAGAGGCATTGGTGGTGGCTGGGAAGGGCTAGGACGTGGTAGACATAAGCCCAAACAAGGAGGAAATAGTGGAGAACCTGATGAAGTCAGTAGGATTATCACCCTATCTCTCCTGGAAATTCTCAATTCTGAGTTCCCTTAATTTCATAAAACATCTGGTTGTATTTCCTCAGGGAGGATGGCCTCCAGTTGTCTCTCTCAAAGTAAGAAAATAAGATCCACTTTGCAACTTCGACTCTTTCAGGGGAAAAAAGACTTGAGTCTTGCCTTTCATCGCTACTCCATGGCCCTGTCCATCACTCCTGGGTGCAGAGTTTCGTACTGGACATTTACTGGCCTTTAATTTCAAAGGTGTGAAATATTACCTCCAATCAGTTTGGCAAGCATTTTTCTTCCAAAATGTAGCTTTTAGGTACACAAATATTGGCAACTAGTACCGCGCAAATCTTTAAAATTGGGCACCAAGTAGGACCTGCTGATTTGATTCTTTCTTAACCTTTGATAAGCTGATGTTCTTCATATTGCTGCTTAATTTCCTTCTTCAACATTTTCAGTTGTTGGGGTTTTGCTTTCTTATTTGTTTCTTCTTGCTGGACTGGTGGAATAGCCATGTCACAAGGATGAAACAGGCCTGAAGATGTCGTGGTCTTATCATGAAAATTCAATTTAGTACAGTGGTAAGTGGCCCCACCTGGCGTGTGGGAGACCCGGGTTCGATTCCCACCAGGGAGACAGTGTTAAGAGTTGGACTCGATGATCCTTGTGGGTCCCTTCCAACTCAGAATATTCTATGATTCTAAGTTGTGTGTACAAATCATGACAGGCAACCACAAACTCATGGCATTAGCCCATGTGATGTTGTGGCCATGTCACAGCAGATAGAATGTTGGCAGTTGGTGACGCATCCAGTCCTTGGTGTGAGCTGGGGGAATCCTGGAAACCAGAGGTTGTCACGTGGCAAACAAGGGGGATGCTCCCGCTGTTGATTCTCCTGTTTTTGACAGCCACAGCCCTGGTGAGGGACATGAACAAGTCATACCGCTTTCCTCTGCTTCCTTTGCTGCTCAGCTGGAAAGCATAACAACTTTCTGCCAGGACTTTGACCTAAGGATAAGGAAACACACTGGTAATTTTCTAGATGTTTGTTGTCTCAGAGATTGTGATCAAAGTTTATTAATATCCATTATTCAATCCTGAGGACATATTTATGCTTCTTTGTTATGCATTAAATATTGAAGTTTAAACTTAAAGGCTCCTTCTCCACATTCATCCGGCATGAATATCTTCCTGAAGAACTCTGTATACCTCACTCTAGACATTTGTAATACAGAGGTCTACATCTGAGGCCAGCTCCCTTTACAGTCAGCGGAAAGAAATGCTCACAGGAGATGATTCATCTGACCTATTTTAGATATCTACATGAGGACAAGATTAACCATGCCCCAGAAGTATCTATTTACACTTCATTGTCTGTGAAGAGCTTCTTGCATTTCAAATATCTGAAGCTGAATGCAGTGAATCCTGCTCTTCATACAAAGGCCAATTATCCTGAGAAATCCAATGTTGCTATCTGTCTTTGCTTCCTACCAATACTACAAGCTTATAAAACTGTGAAGCTCAGTAGCGGTACATTAACATCCTGGTTTTGTACTTGTGCATGAGGCCCGGCACTCATCTTCCCTGAAATTGCTGTGGATATGGATATTCATATAAGAGAGCTTTTGTAGAGCAGGAAGATGGAGCAGTTCTTCTGTTGCTGGCATAGCTTTAAAGCTCAGTCACATGTGTGCACACAACCTTTGGGTCTATTTATTATCCCTCCACAGGCCATGAAATTGTACTCATAAGCTTGTCTCCTGTCTCATTTCAGTTCACAGCTCCATGGTTTGTAGCTTTAGGCATTAACATGCTCCTTATGCCCTTCCATGTAGAACACTTGAACTTTGTACATCTTGCTTTACTTGACTAGGACCTAAACTCCTTCAGGAGCCAGAATACATCTTGTCATCACAAGATATTTCTGAAGAGTATGAAGTTTGTACACATACAGTTTCTATACCAAATGGTTCATGCACTGAGAAGTCAGAGAAAATAGAGTAAAAGAAATGGCAACATAAGTTTTAATATTAATTTTCAGATGCGAAGAGGGTAAAACTGGAGTGAGGGAGAAAAAAAAAAGGAAGGAAATATGAATTATTGAGCTATTGTTTTTTCATATGAGACCCACCTATGCTCAGCAGAGTAAAAGCAAGTGTTAACCAGTATTAAGCCTCAAAATACTGTGTTTTTCGTATCAGTAGCATGACAGCCCAAGTGGCTCCCTCCAATAAAGTGTGATGTTTCTGATAGGAGGCTTGCTCAGAGAGTTCAGATCACCTCTAATGTTTACTTAAATGCATGCTGGTGTAAAACTGTTTCACTAGGAGCAGAGGTGCTGAGGAAACTGTGGAACACTAATTTTCCAGATACAATTGTCATAAGTAGGCCTCAATCCTGTGGTCTCCTCAAGATGAGCAGACCCATGTACTGGGGCAAAACATGACACAGGCTCAAAGTCTTAAACGACTGGCATAGCAAGGATGAGCTTACATTTGTTTGTTGTTCACTGATCTAGAGAGCTGTATTTGGGAATCTATGGAGGAGCACACTAGGACTCCAAAAAAGATGGTATGATAGTGACAGGGTTTTTCGGGGTTTTTTTGTTTGTTTGTTTGTTGAGAAATGGAAGCTGTGGTGTAGGATGCTCCATCACCAGAAGCTTCATCATACTTGTTTCTCCTCTCAAAAATGCTAGTCTGGCAGCATCTCTCACCTTGCCAGCAGCAGGTAAGGCCCTATTTGCTTAGGAAGGATGGACATTGTATTGTCTCTCCTCTTCTGTCCTGCCCAGTGTTCCCAGGGTAGGTTGTGTCAACAGCATTTCAAGACAGTAAAACCACAGTAAATAGCTCCTGGAGATGAAGGAAAAGAGCTGCAGGTCTGGAATGATTGTTTTAGTCTACCTAATTACTCAGAAAGGCATATCTACTTCATAGCCTATTCACATATCCAGAGTGTTTTATTGAGCAGTAAAATGCTCAATAAAGAGAGAAATGCACTCAGACACTACCCCAAGTCTGATGTAATTGAATGGTTCCAAAACTCAAGCCCTGAACAAGAGCAGCTTGCTTAAATTCAGCACAAGTTTCCCCTTCTCATAAAATCAATCATATCCTTGCTATAGTATATTACAATTTAGAAGTCTTCATGTATGTAAATCTGAAGCCTCCTGCATCTTTTCCACTACCTCCACCTATTCCTGTGCCTCTGGTCCTTCATATTATCTACAGAAGGAGTGCCTGATGTTTGACAAACACTGGAGTAAACTAGAATGGGATTTGTATAATGCTATTCTTGCCATGTGTGTTTTTTCCTTCTTCAAGTTTATGAAGGCCAGAACAGGATTAAAAGACTTAGCTTCACATTCCTCAAAGCAGTGCAAAACTTTCCACCCAAATTAGCTGGCAAATCCTCTTTGGCTATCAGGAACATAAAAACATGTTTTAAAAAATGAATCATCACTGGACAACTTAGGTGAGGAGTAGTAATTTGGTAGTAGCACAGACAGCTCTCAAGCCCATTTAATTTATTGGAAGCACAAGAGACAAACTCTCATCAGGCCGAGCTCTCTACTTTTGGACAAACAAGCTGTTTTGAATTCTTCTTGTATTTGTTATTTGGACTTTTCACGACGTTCAAATAAATATCAAATACTTGGAGTCAATAGGAAGGACACAAAAACAATTATGTGGGAGTACCATCAAGCTTCCCTTAGAACCGAACTGAGTCGCGCAACAGAATCTTCAGTTCTAGTCTGTGCAATCATGGAAAATGAGTGAACACATTATTACATTGCAACTGGTCAGTTAACAAGAGCCCGGGATGCACAACCCTTCTCACCATGAAGTTATGTCACAGTTCTTCCATAGATGCCTTCCTCTAAGGACAGTATTATTGTCCCTTGAAAGTGTTTTCATGACTCCCACTGTTGTAGACTTTCAGGAACCTACCCAGTTCCTTGAGGAATTGAGACCCACAAGACTGAAGCTGAGAAACTGCTTGAGGTGTTATCCAGATGCTCAGACACCCAACACAAGGCAGGCAGGCACACCTGGCAGTGAGTTAGAAACCCACCTGCTGGTCTACTAGTCCCTGAACAGGGAGCATCTCAGAACTGCCCCTTAGGAAACACTTGGACACAGTGTGAGTCTGTAACTCTGCACTGGCAATATCCTGCAGAAGATGGGCCCCAAGCTGCCACAGAAAGTTGTGAAATTTGCTTTAAAGCATAAGGCCTGAACTTCTGGAATTCTTGAAAGTGGACTGTCTTTGGGGCAAAGAGATGGTCCAAGCTGCAACAAGAATTGTCCCCATTTGCTGTAGAACCTTGTTGTATCTTGCAGCACCCCCATGCCGCTGGGTGCTCAGGGTGCCCCAGGAGGATGGAGTCTGCTGTAGAACTCAGCTTTTTCCATGTGTTTATGTGTGACACTCATTTAAGTCTTTGATTGAAACAATCAGCTTGTTCAGAGCCGAGCTGTGATCCTGTGCCTCCACAAACAGCCCTGATACTTCAAAGAAGCAGAGCAGGGAGGCCTGGAGTTACCAGTTGGTGAGGCAATGGCTGTCTCACACTGGTGACTCCGCATAGTACCTCATTGCAGCTTCATTTCTCTCCCAAAAGGTGCACAGAGTGGCTCTCTATAGCCACCCATGCCTAGAAGGCCACAGACCCATTTCCTCTAAGGCCCTCTAGGTTATTCCCCAAGGGGCCTTTGGCTCTCTGACCCCTGAAATGCCAGCTGCCCCAAACTATATTTCACCATTCCTAATCTATACAGAGTGTCCAAACCAGAGCCTTATCCCATTGAGGTGCATCTCTGCATGTCCACCAAATTAGCCAGGGAACATGATCTACATTTATGCTGTTTTATGCTGGCTTTCTCTAGATGCAAGAGCATGGGTAACACCAGGTCTGGAGCAAGATCCATTGACAAACAATTGAGCCATCAAACAATGTGACCACATCTAGGCTCGAGTCCTAGTACTGCTGAATTGTAGCCTCAGCCTAACCTTATTAGCCCAAGCTATCTCCAGCAGCAGAGAGACACACACATTTCTGGAAAACTCTTCTCATCCTATAGGATATCTGAGAATGAGACCCCAAACCACCTCCTGAAAGTGCTGCTACTGATGAAGAAGCCTCAGATGATTAGCTCAGCCTGAGACACCCAGCTGCCAGGTAGATGAAACTGGCTAAATTGGGTCCCCTGGAATGTTAAACAAGTGTGTCACACTGCCAGGCATTCTTTATACCTAGCTTGATGAGTTTACTCTTCCTTGTTACCAGATTCTTGGACAAGCATTGAAAACAACATCCAAACAGAATACATCAGCATGTATTGTTGACTTCTGATACAGAAAATATTGTGAGGTTTTGTTCACTTTAAGTAATCTATTTGGACTCAGTTTAGTCCAAATTTGGACTCAGTTTAGCATTTGTAAAGGTTGTTTCTGAAGCAAGTAATAAGGAAAATAGACTTTACCATTATCCCTTGTGGGGGCAAATGGCATAAATTATTCTGTTCATGAGCACATTAAATAGCCACTGTGCCTTGTGTTCAGAACACCTTCTGCATTCAGTATCACAAGTGAAACATATGACTACAGGTTGTACTTCCCATCTCCAATATAAATTCTGCGGTGTTGGGTTTTTTTACCTTCTGGTGGGCATATATTATAAATTGATTGCTACGAAGGAGAGTAATTGGCAGCAGCCTCAACTCTTCCTTGGATCCATTTTCAATAACTTGAAGCTTGTCAAGATCTGTTTTCAACTCACAGGATGATCTGAGAGATTCAAATGCCTCCTTTGCCATCTGTCCTATGGGTTGCAATATTTGTTTTCTTTTTCGTATGTATTTGAGTGCAGTATGGTGCCAGTATCAAGACAGCTTGTCTCCTTTTGCTGAGTTGTGGGGCAGGAATTTGAGTGGGTGAGGTCTGAGCAGACATTGTTTAACCTTGCAGTTTTTAAGCTCAGTCTTCCTTAGATCTTTATTTTTCCCCTTCATGTGTTTCCATTCACGCCTGAATCATTCATTATACTGGCAAGCCAGGAAGATCCCTCTCTTCTTCAAGGTAACCATACATTTCTGAAGTAAATTATAGGTGTGGAGATGATAGAAATTTGTCGTCTGGGCACACACCCCGTCTCCTTTTCCTTTTCCAAAGCACGTAATAATGAATTGTTTTTCTTTTTTTCCTCCATAGCTAATGTATGCTTAATGTGGGAGCAGTTGTTTTCTTTGTTTTGATAGAACATTAAAGTAGGCTGTGTAACAAGGGAGGAAGTCTAAGAAATTGCATTTTATGTTTAAACACATCTTTGAAAATAAGTGGCAAGTCAGTGATCACGCTGCATTGGTGTAATCTTCTTCGTGGTTTTATGCTGGGCTGTCAGTTTAGACATAGATTAAGCATTGGCTAGAAGTCCAGCACTCCCTTTTGAATTTTGGACTTGAATACCAATGTACAAAGTCACCTCTGCTTTCCCATCTTGTGATGTTTTCTACCCAAGTTCTGAGTTTACTCTAAGAAAGGACAAATTAGCTCATTGCCATGTTATTTTGACTCAGATCAATAGGAAAAATAGCTGAGTAGCTGCTTTTATGATGCAGAAGACATGAAATGCATTCTACCACTCAAACACATGGAAGGATTCTGACAGAACTGGAGGACAAAAACATTATGTTTTGTTGGGAAATATTCATGTTCATGGTTATCATTCTTTTATACTCCCCAGATTTTAGTGTTTCATGCATAAAGAAATGGAAAAGATCCAATCCACTAATTTAAGTAGATCACAAAGCACAAAAGACGAAGCACCTATTGGAGATATTTCCATAGAAGTAGATGAGAAACTGGGTTGCTGGGGCAGAAGTGCTTATATCTTGAGGAAATAATACATGTTTGCAACCCAGTCTTGCTCATAGTCACTTGCAAGCAGCAGCAGAAAGAATCGGTCTGCCAGCTCTCTCACTCACGGCTTCCAGATCCAGCCTTACCAGATAAGAGTATTACGTAAAGGATGGGTGCCAGAGCAATGAAAGAGGGAAACAAAGCATGAAACTGAGGAGAACCCTTGACACAGAAAGTTTGAGGAAAAGTTTTGTTTCATTTTGCCTTTTTGTAGAAGCATAAAAATTAAAAAAATAGGGGGAAAAGAGAAATTGAAAAGTGAAAGAAAGCATCAGTCAGACAGAAATTATCATTAAGGATTTTTTTCAGATCAAATTTACTGAGCAAATAAAAACATTCAGATGCAGTTTTACTTGGGACACATGTTTTCTCTGAAAGTTAAAAGAAATTGTGAAGAAAAAATTTAAAGATAATCGTGTTTTGTTGGAAGAATGTGGTTGAAAATGGTGAATGAACTGAGATTTTTTTTAAAGGGGCAGGTAAGATAGTCAGAAACAAAATAATTCTGTGACCAGGACATTTGTGAAGAGAAACACTACTATACCATGCATCTGGTGCTGAAAATATGAACCACATCCTCTGCAATTATGTTTCTGGAAACTGTGATACCTGGGAACAGACAAATTGAGCAGCCCTCAGCAAGAGGTTCTCTGGCAAATTAATCCCAAGCCTTTCTTACAACAAAATTAAATGGGATATTTGAAGCCTAGAGGTAAAAGGGCATGCAGCATATGGCACACTTCAATTCTTCAGCAAATAATTATTTCAAATCCTTTCTTCCAGAAAATAGACCTTTCATATCCTTCCTTTGGAGCATCTGTGATGACCTAGATGCATTTGCTAATTGCTATGTAATGGACTAAATGTGTTTATTAGGTTAAGTTATTTAAACAGGGGAGAAGTAAAGATTATTAAAGTTTGTTGTAGCCAGGAATGAAAATTGCTTTTCTCCCCTGCTCTCTCTACAGTGATAAATTCCAGAGAACATCTCGGTTCCCCCCTGTCTAAGCCATCTACAGATGCATGTTTTCTTTCTATAACCAGCTGTAGCTAATTGCATCAGTGCCGCCTCTATTGCTGCACATGAAAAAGAAACCTGTAATTTATTGCAACAGACCATACTATTCCTGCTGTACATCTTGGTCGTTCTGTCATTCCAGCAAACGGATTTCTCATGGTAAATTGGCAGTTCAGAATTGGAAAACAACCTTGCTTGGAAGAAAGCTTTCAAAACATCCTCCATATGTTCTATCCAGATATTGATAAAAGAACAAACAGAAAACATATTATTTGTCTGTGGGGCCATGATTTCCCCATCATCCAAAGAAATACTGAATCAAATTCATGCCTCATGTATCTTTGCTGTAGCCAGCACTGTACAACGCTCACCATAACAACCCATTCATTTTATTACTGCTTGAATGGTAGCATGGTGTCTTGATAAACATGCACAGGTGAGGTGGTGCAAATTACTACCAAAATCTGTGGAGCTGTGCCAGTTCATACCAGCAACAGATCTGGCTCCAGTATCTGCCTCAGGGAATTTATGAATCATAATGTTACTCTAAGTAGATCTAGTGGCTGTAAAATTCAATCCTGTCTTTAATAGCAGTGAGGCAGGAGAAGGCGAAAGGTGAGTCCTAACCTACTTTTGAAAGGGTCATGTCAAGGGCACGGAAAAAGGCCTTTTAATTGTTACAACTCTGGGGAATTAGACTGTAATGAAAGGCAGTAAAATCTTAATCACAACTGCATTGCTGGAGATGTGAATTAAACATAGGAGTGAGGAATTAAATATAATTTTGACTCAACCTGTGGTTTAACAATATGAAGGCTTCAGTGACTACTCTGGTGCAAAGATCTCCCTTCTCCGTCCTCTGTTATCAGAATCATCAAAATCTAGGTACTAACATTCACATTACTAAGTGTGGGGCTATGTTGTGAGCTGAGCTGGACCAAGAAGGTGCTCCAGCTTAAAAAAAAAAAAAAGGCAGAAAAAATAAACTAATTAACAAGCTGCCAGTATGCACACTTAATAGCAGAGGTTAGCATTTGCAAAATGACCGGTATTATATAAGAGTAAAGCACTTAGTAATTCACAGCTATTATTAGGCAGTGTTGCTATTTATTATTGAGGTTCAGCCTCTCATTTGCATCTAGGTCTACATCGAAAAGACTTCCCTCACGGGCTGTGCAGCCAGATGGTTGGCTCACAGCTCTGCCTCCTTCACTCACTGAGGCTGGCTCACCTCACACTTCACAGTGGCCCAGCTGCAACTGCTCACTCCAGCTTAGCAGGTGTAGGGGCTGAAGCCTCAAGTGTTAATTGCTCTATTACATTAATGTGAAACTAAAAGGATGGATTGGAGAATCACAGGCATTGTCTTTTAATTTCTTCTAATTGAACAAACAACGGTAAAAGGGTGGCCTGGAGAAAGCCTCTTCTTATATACATCGGCATATAAGAAGGAATTTTAACAGAGGGATTTTTAAAATTCTTTACACCTCCTTAGTAACGTAGCATCAAAACTGTCACAGAGAGAGGCGGATTTATACCATTCTGATAGTTAGCAGAAAAAGGCACAGATTGCAGCTGTACAACTCAATTTACGCAGCAGATATGCAGCTGACCATGAAGAAGAAGACCCAGTACTGTTGATGGCCACAGCTGTGCCCAAACCATGAGAATGTTCTCACTTCATATGCTGTGTCTGGATCAAAGAGCAGAGGGAAAACAGACTTCCTAAGGGATGAAGCAAAATCTGTGGCATGCCTTATGTTACTCTGGTTTAAAGAGGTACACTGCTCTGTCACACATCCAAGGACGGCCTGTCAGACCACAGATATATTCTTCCTTTGGACATGGAAGAGAATAGTTTTGCACTTAAAAAATCATGAAAAATAGGATATGTGGCTTCATTACTGCTTGTCTTCCACTGTACATACAGTACTGGTACTGCACAGTCCAGCATTCACGGCTTGAATACATCTTAGAGGGTTTTTATGTGTCTTTACCATTTTTCCTGTACTTATTGTTTTTTCTGTATTTACCATTTTTCCCGTATTTACCATTTTTACTGCTACTTCACAGATTTTGCTTATGGCAGCATCTTTCTGGAACCGACCCCCTGTGATATTTGAGGGATTACTGTATATACTTCTCATCTAATTAATTTAGAATTAAACCTGTAAATTTACTGAGGCAGTACCCCCTGATATTCAAAAATAATCTTTTCTTCTTTCAAATAAAGACTCAGAGCTACTATTTTGGTTCTTGCAGCAAGCAGTAAGTGTGCTGTACCACTTCACCATGATCTGTTACTCTCCCTACTCTCCAGTCACAGAGCTTGGTGAAGAAACAGTGGGAAGAAAGAGACTTTACTTTCTACAATGCTAAACATTTCAACTATGCTGTCCTGGAGGAAAAACAAGCTCTGTGTAAAGCTACTTCTCTCATGGAGCAATAGGAAGGCAGCACCAGATGCTTGGAGCTTTGGGCTGGAAATGGTGCTTGCAGACAAGATGTGCTTTTGAGTTTGCAGTCCTCAGTTTCAGGGTGGCCTTAGACACACAAAATTAATCCTTTCTAAAGGCATCACGCCTCAGAAAGTATAACCACTAGTGTGACTCATCAAGTATTAATGCCTATAGGAGCAAAGAGACTGTATGCCAGTAGAAACTAAGTGAAATCTCATTCCAATTACGTATTTTGTGCTGTTGTTACATATCAATGTTTATTGTGTTTGTGTGGCTAGGTTTTGTTAGTGGAGGACTACAGGGGTGGCTTTCCGGGGAACGTGCTAGAAGCTTCCCCTATTGTCTGATAAAGCCAACTTCAACCAGCTCCAAAAATGGACATACTGCTGGCCAGGGCCGAGCCGATCACCAATGGTGGTAGTGCCTCTGGGACAACAGACTTAAGGAAGTGCAAAAAAGCCTGCACAACAGTATCAGGGTTACCAGTTATTGGGGTAATTATTTAACAGTGAAATTAATTACCTATTGGTGATGGATGAATGAGATTGCACACACAAACAGAATCAAGGATTTCTTGCACTTGTCTTTTCTGCTTCCTTTCCTCTTTAGCCCCTTCCCTTTTATTATGCTCTTTGTAAAACAGTGCCTGGTGTTGCCACATAACTCATAAGACCTCTCACAACTTTTTAATTCCATGTTTTGACTTCACATGCTCACTTACTCATGTAGTTGGTGGCTACCTTATCACACATACCACCATCTATACGTCCTCACATCCTCTCTCAAAACATAGGCTTCAAGACCAGAGATCTTTCAAACTCTGTAGATACCAACGTCAGTGAAGGATGTGCTCCAGGTGCTGGATCAGATGCTCCCCTGCAACCCATGGTGAAGATCATGGTGAGACAGGCTGTGCACCAAGCCTGACAGAGTTCAAGAAGCATTTGGATGATACCTTCATGCACATGGTGGGACTCTTGAGGATGGTCCTGTGTAGGCTAGGGTTTGGACGCAATGATCCTTGTGGATCCTTTCCAACTCAGCATATTCTGAAACCCTCGACCGCGGCACGCTGGGTGGCCATTGCCGGAGGCTTGGATCGGCGCCAACAAGGAGCCAGTCATGAGGTCCCAGCTTGAGCTTGCAGACACTTCGGAGAGGATGCCCAGGGAGCCAAGACTTCCCACCTGTGGGTACTTAAACCATTAACTCTCTCAGGAGCACAGCGAACTGGGGCGTAGCGAACAGGGGCAAGGCAAACAGGGACGTTAACTGCGGGGACTTGGGCAACTGCAAGGGGCTTGGGCAACTGCGGGGGGCTTGGGCAACTGCGAGGGGCTTGTAAATAAGCAATTAAGAGGCATTTAGTGCGGCAGTTCGGGCGGGCAGGACAAGAGGGCAGGGTAGCAGAAGCTGTCTTGGCAGGTGCTGTCTCTCCTTCCTCTCTCTGTCAGTCATGGCCAGAGCCAGATGGATGAAAGTCGGGGCCAAGGCCACAAGGGAGGCTCAGACCCAAACAACCCCTATGTCAGTGGAAGTGGCTGTCCAGACTGCTGGCTGCAGGGAATGCCTGAGCCTGATGGTCGAACAGGAGGACAGCCTGCAAAACACCTGCTTGGAACTTAACACAGCAGGGAGAAGGCACTCCAGAAGGTTCCTAGAGAT
>WEKX01008771.1:0-11500 GCA_013390025.1 Pitta sordida
TCTGAGCCTCCCTTATGGCCTTGGCCTTGCCTTTCATCCATCTGGTTCTGGCCGTTACTGACGGGGAGGAAGGAGAAACAGCACCTGCTAAGACCACGTCCACTACCCTGCCCGCTTGCCCTGCCTGCACGAACTGCCGTGCTAACTGCCTCTTAATTGCTTATTTACAAGGCCCCCGCTGTTGCCCAAGCCCCCCGCAGTTAACGTCCCTGTTTGCCTTGCCCCTGTTTGCTGCACCCCAGATGGCTGCGCCCCCAGGAGTGTTAATGGTTTAAGTGCCCACAGGTGGGAAGTTTTGGCTCCCTGAGCATCCCCGGCCCAAAACTCCTACAAGTCCAAGCCGGTCCCTCACCTCCTGCGCGTTGCTGGTGCCGGTCCAAGCCCCGATGTGGCCTCTTGGTGTGCCGTGGCTCGGGGTCCCAAGGGTACGCACACGCAGCCCCCTGAGCGACCCCGGCCCAAAAGTCCCACAAGCCCAATCCGATCACTTGCGTCCAGTGCGTTGCTGGCGCCGGTCCAAGCCCCAGTTAATTGCAGCATAAATATCCAGTGATGGGCAAAAGAAATCTCACTTGATGAATTTAAATAGAATTGGAATTAATGTCATATAAATATAAAATTAAAGATCTGGGGGGGTTGGGGGATTTTTTTTTTTTTTTTAATTTGGTGACTGACTTATTCCATACTACAATTGGTTGTCTTCCACTTTACACCCCCCAGATAGCAGCTTCACATCTTAGCAGCATGATTTTTTAGCGATGAAGGATGCCCCTTTTCACAACTGAACATGTGCAACCTGGCATGCATGAATATTCAGTTAGGCAGTCATGAATATGCAAATCAACCCCCACGCTGTGCCGCATGGACCACGGGCACACTGCTCTGCCCATGGCAAGCCACGCTGGCCCTGCTTTGCCCCTCCTCTTCGAGCTGTGCCGCCCCCACCCCCCCCATCCCGGGGCCGTGCTGGCTTCCCCCACTCCCATTGGAACTGCCGGGACAGTGGCGCGGGCGGCTCCTTTGACCCGTGTCCCCAGCCAAGCAGAAAAGGGTTTTTTCCTGGCTTGGGGTGGCTGCAGGCACCAGGAAGCACCGACAAAAACACCAGTACACTGCAAAGCAGTGCCTAGACAGCGCCGGAGTGCCGGGGGAGCCATGTGTGGGTGCGGGGCAAATTTGCATATTAATGAGCTGCCCATCAATGCGGAAGGTGGGCTTTGCGGGACTCGAATAAGACTGCGGTTCCATGGTATAGGAGACCCGACTGTACTTTTATTTTAGAGGACTTTTGTGAAGTATGACTTGTATTACATAACGTATTTCTGTACTGGAATTGCCAGGGAATGGTTGTTCAGAGAACGTCATACTGGAAAGTTTCTAATTTAGAT
This sequence comes from Pitta sordida, assembly GCA_013390025.1. Lineage (NCBI taxonomy): Eukaryota > Metazoa > Chordata > Aves > Passeriformes > Pittidae > Pitta > Pitta sordida. Next base: position 1,389 of record WEKX01008771.1, read on the forward strand.
GAAGGATGCACCCAATTTTGTTTTTAAATATAACAGAAACCTCCCATTTTGGGCGTAGTTTTTGTTTAAAAAATCAGGCTGCTTAGCAAAGCTAACAATACGTACCACTGTTCAAAAAATATCTATATTAATAAACATAACTTTATTTACCATTCTTAACTAAAAATCATACTTAGCTATATTGTAGTATTATAAAGCATAAAATGCCATAATATGCTGACAGAAACAAAACAGAAAGCCAGAAAATCTTATCAGAAATATATTTAGTGCATCTGTATTTAAAACACAGTGCAAAAAAGACACTCATAATTTGCCATGTTCTTCATGGAATTAATTCCTATTGTTCCCTATTCAATTTAAGACTGTTCTGTTTTGGGGTTTTTTTTTTGGAGGGGGGGTGTTTGTAACAACCACTGTAATATAACTCATTTTCTGAGGCTGACCTAGTTAATGTTCTTTTTTTAACTACTTTCACTGCAACATGAGAGCTTGCCACTTAGATCTCCAGAAGTTATCTCCATGATACTTAATGAACAATTCTTCCAAATAGCCTAAATGATAGCTATAAGACCATAAAATGTAATATTACCATATCCTTAGTGTATAATGAAGGTTTCCAAAAATCAAGAAGTGCATTACAATTAGGGATAAAGCATATGTAAATGACAAAAAGAAAAATTATGTGTATTTGAAGACTAGATAGACAGAGTCTGACTCCCTGTCTGTCCATTTTGTGCCTCTGCTGATATTCTTATCACATCATATTGGTCTAAGTCAGGGAGTCTTTGCTTGGTTCAGCCCAACTCAGCAGTTCCCAAACAATTAATTGTAAAATCCTGCACCAAGGATGGATTGCCATAAGGGTAATCTTTCAGTTCCTCAAGTCAGTAGTGTCACTTTTTCTTATTTTTTTTTTCCCCCAGCACCCACTTCCCCTGGGGCATATTTCTCTTGCCTTTACTCTCTAAGGACATTTTTTCCCCTAAATGCATTTTTGTTTCTTTTTATATTTTTTGCTCCTCTGAATTTATGCTTCTTTTTTGCTTGATATGTCCCAAAATATATTTTAGCTATAAATCTTTATATATACACCTTCCTACCTCATTGTTTTCCCCTGTGACACAAAGGTGACATCCAATACATGTGTCAGGAAGATACACTATCAGATCTGCAACAAAACCAAGTTTTACAAGAAAAAAGCAGATGCACAGAATATGTAATATTTCAACAGTAGCAAGAAATGCTGAAGTTTTGTAGGATATAACTATTCATAATGCAAAAATTCTATTCAGGTATTGTTTTAACTATTGTCGTGCTCAGTTACAATTGAGTAAAGGTTAATTTTTCCTCACTATGGTTATCCAGTGTCTTGTCTTGTATCCAGAGAAGTTTAAAATCCATCTATGTGACTTATCTCTAAATCTGAAATACTAATTGATATCTAGTACCTGTTCCTTTCTTCCAGAATGACTTGTTTTAATATCGGGATGCCTCACAATAGTAAGGTGTCCAATTCGAGATTGACTGAGTCTATTGGTTGGGATTAATACAGAAGTTATTAATAGAACAGCTTAAAATCTGGTCATATTATTAAAACATAATTATGCACTTTTATTATTATTGCTATGTACTTCATTAGCAGGTCCACTTTAGTACAGTGGTAAGTGTCCCCACCTGTCATGTGGGAGACCTGGGTTCGATTCCCGCCAGGGAGACAGTGTTAAGAGTCGGACTCGATGATCCTTGTGGGTCCCTTCCAACTCATAGTGTTCTGTGTGATATAAATGTATTTTTTTAAGCACATAAAATAGTTCTGTTTGCATCTTGCTCTGCACCTTGCATCTTGCTACTTATCTGAAAAGCTCAAAATCATTCCAAAAGAAATATATCATGAAATACAATTTGGTCTTTAAATTGCTCCTTTTTCAACTACATAAGTGGAAATATGGCTTTTCAAAGCACCCTCAGGATTCTGGGTTCTGAAAAACTGAGTTCTGACTGAAGTTTCTTGGCTGGATAATACTTGTCTTTCATTGCATTGATTTTACTCTGCAGAAATCATAGTTGTGGCTGATGGAGATGGAAAAATGCCTAGGTCTCAAATTATTAAGGTACTCATAATTTACAATTAACAGCATAAATTTAATTCAGAAGCTTGGTAGACTCCACTGAAATGCTTATGATACTTGTGTGAAGTGTCCATCCTATGAAGCATCACTTGGCAAAGAGATGAGAGCATTTCACACTGCTCTTAGATTCAGAAGAGCCCCAAACTGTAAAGCACATTACAGTAATCTGTTGAAGCACTAGCTCAAGGCAGGGGTTATTGCACAAGGAATGAAAAAAGACATGTATTGTGGACCCAGTCATCACTTGCTTTTTCAGAATAGTGAGAGGATCTAACAAAACCTTCTACCACATCAGCCATTTGAGAATGGTAATTGTGTTGTTCTCTCACAGCTGCCAATATAATTTCAACCAGAGCTTCTGTTGCTTTTCCTGCTAACCTGCTCTCTGCTTTGTTTGGCTTAAGTTGCTTCTGAACAAATCTTTTTTTGAGGCACAAGTTCAACTTGACATTGAACAATTTGTTGTGCTTGCTAAAACCCTTTTGATAAAAGTAGGACTTATATTTTCTCTTGTCCTAATTTATTATTACAAGATTTTTCTATATTGGCTTGCAGTGTCTAATTTTATTGAGATCCAGTTTAAAAAAAAACTCTGTATCATAATAAATGACCTTGAAGACATATTTATTTTGCGTTTTTTTCCTATTTTTACTGAATTATAGGTGCTTTGAAATTGGCATATAACTGCAAAAAATTAAAGATTAAAACTTGACGTTCATTTATATTCATGATTATAAGCCTTCACCTTTAATTCAGTTGTCTAATTTCATGAGAGGTATTTCATGCTCACCTTGCTAGACTTCTGGCTTTACAATTATTCCATGAAGATAGTCATGTAAAACTAAGAAAACACTGAAGCAGTTCTTTTCAAAAATCTGTCTCTTTATATGCTGGAAATTAAAATCAGAGTTCCAGCCTTACCTAGCCCTTTATAGCACCTTTATAATATCTGAAATTTCACTACAGTGGTGAGCCCTGCTTCTTTTTTTTTTTTTTTTAATTAATCACAATAACTTTCAGTGAGCCATGTCAGAAGTACTGATGAGCCATTCTGTTCACTGAAAACAGAACGGCACCACAGGTGAGGGACCATCTGACGGAAATTTTCTGACAGGATGAAAAAGCTGTAGAGGGCTTCATTTCACTGCCACATAAGCAGACCTGAAAAATGTTTTATACCTGCTTTGGTGATATGCAGAAAGTAGCTTTAATTTAAGACTGCCAAGAGATGTATGAGAACTGGAGTTAACTAAGCACTCAGACTCAAGATTTTTGTGTTACTTTTCTCCACATTTGCTGACAGGTAAACTTGGGCACATGACATTCCTATCCTATACCTCAGTTCTGCTGTTTGTGTAAGAGAAATACAGAAGACCCCTGCTTATCCATGGTCCACCTCTTCACAGTTTCAGTCCTTCGTGGTTCATTTTTCAGTGGAAAGTAATGCTGCGCGCATACATAGAAAATGCCATGAAGGCAGACAGCGCATGAATATATAAATAAGCGCCTCTTGGGAGCCACTGGGGGCAGTGAGGGAAGAGAGCCAGGATGGGAACTGGGAACGGCCTAGCCTGGTGGCGGGGACATCCCAGCCCGGTTTAGTCTTGTCCCATCCTGTCCCGTGGCAGCAAGGGGAGGGAACACAGAAAGAAGGTGCAGAGGGGCAGCAGTGGGAAATGGGTGGGGCTACTGCCTGCTTAGCTTGGAGGGGCAGCGGGGGTGCAGCAGTGGGGCTGCTTCCCTCTGCCTTTCTGCACTGGGTGGGGGCAGTAGTACCGGGGGTCCCCACTGCCATGGCAGCTCTAGCCCACATGCCATGTTTATACACAACTGAGTTGGCTTTAAACACACAGACACACCCTGATAAGCCCCGGCATGGACATGCAGAAGCCATTCCTTTCGGTCTCCTGAGATGTGCGGCCCCGCCCATCCGGGATGTGTTTAATGTGCCTCTCCATGGGGCCGGACAGGTCAGGCCCCTGAGGAGCTCAGGGGGAGAACACGCAGGGGATTGCGAGGTGGGTGTTTGGGAGGCTTGAGTTCTTTATGTTCCTGTATTGGGGTTTTCAGTGGTTGGGGTTTTGGTAGCAGGGGAGACTATGGGGTAGGCTTTTTTCCAAAAAGTTACTGGAAGCCTCCCTCATAGCTGGCAGAGTTAATGCTAGCCAGCTCCTGGCAGGACCAGCCGCTGGCCAAGGCCAGGCCAATCAGGAGAGATAGAGATGCCTCTGTCATAACATATTTAATAAGAAAAAATAGTTAGAACAGGAGGAAGTCATGGCTGCCAGAGAAAAGCTGTGAGAAGTTGTAACAGCAAATTCAGGCACCAAGGCCAGGGCCGAAGGAGGCGGAGGAGGTGTTCCAGGCATCTCCTTGCAGCTTGTGGTGATGACCATGGTGAAGCAGGCTGTCCCCCTGCAGTCCATGGAATGGAGAGAACAGAGAGATGCAGAAATTCACCTGTAGCCCGTGGAGAGGGGAGCCCACACTGGAGCAGGTGGATGCTGAAGGGAGGCTGCAGCCCGTTGGAGCCCACATTGGAGCAGGGTCCCAGGAGAGATATGTGGCCCATGGAGAAGAGAGTCCACACTGGAGCAGAACTCTACTTGGTAGGATGTGTGCCTTGGGATGAGACCCACACTGGAGCAGCCAGTGCTGAGGGACTGCACCCTGTGGAGTGACCCACAGGCAGCACTGTTTGGAAGAGCTGCTGCCCCTGGGGTTGGACTCACACTGGAGAGGTCCATGAAAGACTTTCTCCCGTGGGAGGGACCCCATGGAATGCAGGGGAATGGCCTCCTCCCCTGAGCAGCGACAGAGAAACACCAACTGTCTGGTTTTCCCCTACTCCTGTCCCCCCTGCCTGCTGGAGGAAAGAAGGAATATGGTATCTGCTGTAAGAGAGGAAGGGGTGGGGGAAAAGATTGCCTTTAAGATGATACTTCTCACTTTAAGGTCTGATCTTGTTAGAAATAAATTCTTTACACCCCCACTTTGGAGATTTGTTTTGCCTGTGATAGTAAAAGATTTTCTAATAGTTCTCATTCCTGCTGTAGCAAAACTCTTCAGTTTTTTGTCTTTTCCTATCTCTCCTGTTTGGGGCAGGGGGAGGGGATGGGGGGATGAAGTGACAGGTGGCTAAGAAGGCCAATGGCATCCTGGCCTGTATTAGGAACAGTGCGGTCAGTCGGACTAGGGAAGTTATCCTTCCCCTGTACTCAGCGCTGGTCAGACCACATCTTGAGTACTGTGTGTAGTTCTGGGCTCCCCAGTTGAAGAAGGATGTTGAGCTGATTGAGATGGTCCAAAGAAGGGTGACAGGGATGGTGAAGGGACTGGAGGACAAGCCCTATGGGGAGCGGCTCTGGGAACTGGGGTTGTTCATCCTGGAGAAGAGGAGGCTCAGAGGCGACCTGATTGCTGTTTACAACTACTTGAGGAGAGGTTGCAGCCAAGTGGGTGTGAATCTCTTCTCTCAGGCTCATGACACCAGAACAAGAGGACATGGCCTTAATCTACGCCAGGGGAGGATTAGACTGGATGTTAGGAAGAGGTTTTTCACAGAGAGAGTGATCTGTCATTGGAATGGTCTGCCCAGGGAGGTGGTGGAGTCGCCATCCCTCGAGGTGTTTAAGAGAAGACTCGATGAGGTACTCAGTGACATGGTCTAGATGGTGGGAGGCTTGGATGGATGGAGCATGGTGCCCATGGTTCCACACTTGTGGGCCTGATCCCTGGGTGGGTGTTCACTTGTGAGTTGGACAAGATGATCCTGAGGGTCCCTTCCAACTCAAAATAACCTGTGAACCTGTGATAGAGTGGCTGTGGGTGAATCTCTGGCATCCAGCCACGGTCAAACCACCATAGCTCCCAGTCAGGTGACTGAGAGGGAGTGCTCCACTTGGAACTCTACTTTCCAGCTTCATCTTCCCCCCTGTGGCTGGGACTGGGAGCCGGTGGCTGTGGACTGTTAAAGGGGGCTGGGTGCTACAGGCATGTGGAGTGGGGAAACTTAGGGGTGACCCAGAGGAGTTGATTCCTTGCACAAACTAAGGCCGGGGTAAAAAGAAAAAAAAAAATAAGGGGAAAAAAAAGAGAAAAGTGTCAGTTTAATAGTTGCGGCATTATGCATCAGCACTATTTCTAACAGATATCTGAAAGCTGAGATGGTTCTGAAAAGGGGAAAATTCTGTGTATGATTTTTTTTTTGCTTTTTTTGTACTTTCTGTGATGTGTATCCTGAAGTCTCTAGAACAAAAATTTCTTTGGGCTACGTTGTGGGAATGAGGACTTAGTTGGTTTTCAATTTCTCTTGTTTATTTCTCTTAAAAAACAACTCCAGAATTAGGCTCGTTGTGTTTAGGTATGCGATTCAGAAAAATTGGCCTGGAATTATATAATGTCAACTGTTCTGTCAGGGCCAGCATGTTTTTTGAAATATTCAACATATTTTCCTGCTGTGAGCAAAGAGCGTAAGAATCTTATCCGTAATCTATCTCAATGAGTTTATTAGACATTTGAATTAAAATAACAGCTACCAAACATTTAGGTCTATTGCACTAAGCAATGCATAAGCATATGGTAAGAGGTTGTACCTGAGTCATAGAATGAATTATCTATATATTAACTGTAATCAGCACGAATATAGTTTATACTACAATAATGCAGATCAAGCTGACTGGTTTCTTGTGTCAGTCAGTGTCCAAAATTATTGCAGAATTAGAGTTCTTTCTAGTGAGACAAAATGCTGTCTAGTGAGACAAAATGTATTTGGCAGCAATTTACTTGTTACTGTTGTTTGGATTTTGAATTTGTATATTTTAATTTTTATATATTTAAAATATATAAATGCACAATAATCACCCTCAAAATACATATATCTATGTATATTGTGAAAAAGATTAGCAATTTTCAAGGATTTTTGCAATCATTTAAATAATAAATGGTAATTTCCCTCTTTTTTATTTATTTCCTATTTTTTATTTATTTCCTATTTGTTACTGCTTTTTTCTTGTTTTCTTGTGTGTTTTTTTTTAGGTAGTCAAATTATTTGTCTGAAAATTTTCAGAAAATATTTTTTATTGTGTATTAGATCTTTTTATTCAACAAGAAGCTGCTACAAAATAGTATTTTCTTACAACAACTGCAAATGGACAAAGGCTTAATTTCTTAAGTTTCCTAGTTCTTTCCAACTCACAGTACTCTGTGAATCTTTGAACCATCCATTAAGACTCTGTTGCTCTTCAGTGACCTGCAAGCATATTCAACATTTAATATTCTTGAGCAGCAGCTGTCCCAAACCATTTCTAACTATGATGAAGTGGCAGACATGAAACAGAATCTTTGATCAAGGCATAAATGAAGTTTAAATAGAAAATAAGGATCCAAACAATAGGTGCTGGGGGTGGGAGAATATCAGTCAGATAGTGACAGTTTCATGTTTGGAATAGTGCACTTTAAAATGAAATTTGATAATTTAACTACAAAAATACTCCCTGTCCTTCTCTCTTTGTAGGAAAGTGGCATCTTGGGATGAACTGTGAAAGCAGTAATGACTTCTGTCACCACCCCCTCAGTCATGGATTTGATTACTTTTATGGGCTTACCGTGACCAATTTTAGAGACTGCAAACCTGGCCAAGGCAGTGTATTTTTAAAAGGGATTCAGAAAGCCCTTGTCATCCCAATCCAAATCGCTGGAATCACCCTTGTCTCTTTGGCAATAGCACAGTACATTGGCCTCCTCAAAGTACCTTTCCGAGCATTCCATTACTTCTTCTTAATAATCATAATTTCACTTGTGGTTTTGATTGTTTTCTTCTATCATTTTCGACATTTAAACTGCTTCTTAATGAGGGACCATCAGATTATCCAGCAGCCGCTGTCCTATGAGAACCTTACTTGGAGACTGACAAAGGAAGCCGTGCATTTTATTGGAAGGTAGGTTTCTAACTGAGTCATGAATCAATGTTGGCATTTCACAATTAGGATATTTCTGAAAATGGGAAAAAATGTGAGCTTGTGGGCACAAGAAACACATGATTATAAATTATTGTTTGAGTGTTTTTTACCTTTAAAAGATGACTGAAGTTAATAATTTTAGGTTTTTTCCTTTCAGTTTTACATATAATTGATTCCTGTATAGAAACTTTTTGTGTTTGCATACTTCAGAAATTTTTTCCAGAAATTGTCATTTTTTGTTTAGGACTTTAATTCATCAGAATTTCATGTAACTTGATATATGAGAAATCTTTTTTGTTATGACTTAATTATGTAAAAACACAATGCATGATGATAATCCATAACTTTTCTGGAATGGAAAACTGCTCCTCATCATTGAGTTCATGCATTCATAAGACTGAGTTTTAATGATACCAGTATCATTTTAGATGGCTCTACTTTTATGACAGATTAATTTTGAAAATACTTGTTTTACAGAAGTTAGGGTGTGGGGTTCTTTACTTGGGGAAGAATTAACCCCCTGCACCAGTACAAGCTGGAGTCTGACCTACTGTAAAACAGTTCTTTGGAGAAGGATCTGGGGGTCCTGATGGACAATAAACTGTCCATGAGCCAGCAGCATGCCCTTGTGGACAAGAATCTCAGTAGTATCCTGAGGCATGCTGGGATGATCATTGCCAGCAGGTCAGGGGAGGTAATCCTGCCCCTCTACTCAACCTTGGTGAGGCCATATGAGTTCTGTGTCCAGTTCTGGGCTCCTCAGTACAGGAGAAGATGGAGGCCCTGGAGGAGATCCATTGGAGGGCAACAGAGATGATTAAGGGATTGGAGCATCTCTTAGGAAATCTCCCAGATAAGGAGAACTTGGGCCTGCTCAGCCTCATGAGGAGACAACTGAGAGGGAACCTCATCAATTAATATAAGTATCTAAAGGGAGAGTGTGAAGAGGATGGAGCCAGGCTCTTCTTGGTGGTACCAACCAAGAGCATAAGAGGCAATGGGCATAAACTGATGCACAAGAATTTCCACCTGAATATGAGGAAGAACTTCTTTACTGTGCAGGTAACTGTGCACTGGAACAGGTTGCCCAGAGAGGTTGTGGAGTCTTGTTTACTAAGGATAATACAGAACCGTATGGACACAATCCTGTGCAATGTGCTCTAGGATGAGCCGGCTTGAACAGGAAGTTTAGATCAGACGACTCACTGTGGACCCTTCCAACCTATCCCATTCTTTGCTTCTGTGAAACAAATAGGTTTTTTAAAAACAGTGGGTTTTAAAGAGCCATTGCACTGGGACACCTAAACATTGGATGTACAAACCCATCCTAAGTGGTTGTTAATTTTTGCTAAGTTAGCTGCTTTGCCACAAGACTTCTAATGAGATTAAGTCATAAAAGTATACATTTGTATATTCTGAAATATAAGTCAATATATTTGGCACAAAAATATTTAATCAATTAAACTTTTTGAAAAAATGTGAAAGTATTTCTCTCATTCCCTTTTGACACTAGTTGCAGCATTTTTAAAAATACTAAATCAAAGTAAAAACATATTCTAAGACATGAAGTCCCTTAATTGCTGTTCTTAAAAGTATGTAACCATGTATTTACTTTGAATACATTCGCATGGTGAGTACATTCACTGCTGAAGGAAAACATATACCAAAGAATCAGAGGATAATTTTTTTAGATTTAATGATTGCATGCACCAGCTGTTTCTAGCTGTTTGCAAGAAAAAGAAAAAGTGTTTACCTAAAATCTTGATCTTATTCTGCAGTTTTTCTATTATTTCTAGAATTACGGTGAACCCCCGTTACTCGCGGGCTATTGGGCCTGGTCTGCCTCCCGCGAGTTGTGAAATCCGCAAAGATAGTGAATCCACTACGTAATCGAATACGCCATGCCCATAGCCATGCCCCCTCCCCTAATAAGGTCGGGAAGAGGGTGGGTTCTGGGAGCGGGGCTTGTTTCAGATGTCTGCCTGTACTCCACCGAGCTGAGTGAGCACTGAGGATGGGACCA
>WEKX01008774.1:0-25048 GCA_013390025.1 Pitta sordida
TTTTCACAGAGAGAGTGACCGTTCATTGGAATTGACTGCCCAGGGATGTGTTTTAAGAGTAGACTGGATGAGTAGCTTAGTGACATGGTGGGTTGGATGGTCCTGTGGGTCCCTTCTGGCTTGGAGTTGCCTGTGAGCCTGTGAGGGAACTAGGTTTATTTTCACCATTCTGCGGTGTGCATTCGGTCTCTGTACAGGTGTTAGCTGGTGAGTTGGACTAGATGATCCTTGTGGATCCCTTCCAACTCATAGTATTCTGTGATTCTGTGAAATGGCCACATGATGTCCATAGTCCTAAAGGAAACTACCTCTGCTGTACCTCTGAGGTGTCAATACAGTACCTTAATACAGTGACTGAAGAGAAGATTTTTTTTCTGCTTCAACACTATGCCCTACAGGTTTAATCTATGTATAGAATGTACTACATAACAGATTTTTCATTTGGGAGCACTAAAGATCAGTTCATAATCTTAGAAACCCTGACTTTCTGTTAGGGTATTCAGCACTGTGCAAATGACCTCAGAATTCCCATTCTCTGTGGAGGGCAATGTCTGGTGCTCTGAAAGTCTTAAGAAATTAAATACAAATCACATAATATAAGTACAGAACATTTATTCATAGTTTTGCCTCTTAATTAATTTTTTTTAAAAGAATAACATAATTTACTCACTCCGGTTTGACTTCAAAAGACCTGTCATGTTCTACTCAGCTGGTAAATTTCAAATTCAATTGATTTCTGGGACAATTCACAGCTTCCTTATCTGAGATCCAATTCCAACCTTAAATCCTTTTTAGAAGGATTTTCTCTAAATCTAAATTTGACTTTGCAGTCAAGTCATGACTTACCACCACAGTTCCTACATCCCTTACAGTGTCAAGTCTTTGATTTGTCAGTCTACATATGCCTTGTGAATGAGTGTCCCATGATGCTGAATGAACCAGCTAGTATCAGCTAGGTTCAAATCCTAACTGGTCACGAATAAACTCTTTGTGAATTTAGAACACAATAATGTGATTAATATCAACACGTGCAAACCAAATCCTTTACCTGGTGTGAAATAAATTCCTTTCTGATTGGTAGGAGGGCTTAAGTCCTCTGAGCTACTGTATTGTTTCAGTGTACCCTAATTTATGTACTAATGGTAACTGAGAAACAATATTTCACATAATTTAAGGAGAACAGTGAAGTGAACTTAGCCTCTTACTATCACTTCAAAAACCAAAGAATTTTGAGAACAATATGTACTTAGTTGCAGCAGTTGTCACGTAATTGTGATTTGACAGTATTAAAGCAGTCATGGCAATCATATTAAAGATTTGGGGAATAAATCATATAAAGATAAAATCTCTCTTCTTCACAGATACCCATGCTTCATTCACATTTTATAGAAAGAATGAACAATCTGCTCCAATCACCTTACTTACAGGTGTCTTTTAGCCAAAATCTTCTCATCAGTTTTCTTCCAATAAAAAAATTTTTCAACATCTGCATTTAAAAAAATCCTTTATTTCTTATTTCTCCCATTTCAGATCCCTTATAGCATCTCTTGATTCTGAGGGCTCGGGGCTTTGGTAGGACTTTTCTGAAGATTGTTCTAGGACTGCTTCTATTAGCTACTACTGCGGCTTTTTAACTGCCAGACTAATTTCCTTTCTTAATTGAATTTTTTCTCAGCAGCAGCCTGTGGCTGCATTTTACGGGACTGATCTTCTGTAAAGAATTGGGCATTTCAGTTCACAAAACCAGCTACTATTATTAAGCCACCAATGCCAAATTATACTTGTCCACTGTAACTGTTTGTGGAGCCTTTTTGGCGGAAGAAATACACTAACTGTTTTTCTGAAGGGATTTCAGCATTGGGTAGATGGGAGGGGCGGGGGAAGACAGGTGGTATTATTTGTTGGTTTTTGGATCTTTCATTGTTTTCCTCACACTTCACTTTAACAGTGGTTTACAGGTCAGACTTTCTTTTGGAATTGCTCCATTATAACTAGAATTCTTCATATAAACTTTTCCAAAACATGTTTGGACATATTCAATTATAGATCCAAAATTCTATGAAATCTAAAAATGTAAAAACTTTGATAAGGACTGTAACAGTAGTCATACTAGTTTTTATGCACATTACTTCTTCAGAATTCTATGCAAGTGGACATGCTCAAGCTTCCCACAGAAACTTAGATTAGGCTTGCTGTCTGACTTCAGCAAAAAGGGCATTGTTTTATCATCATTTGAACCAAAGGGAAAATTAAATTAAAATTAAATTATCTCTACCTGTGCTGCTATACATCACTTCAGATGCATTCCTCAAATCCCTTTCCAGGATCTTAGTTCTAGACACATCTTTTTCAAAAATAGATTTCAAGACCAGTTTCATGAAGTGCTAAACCTAGTTCTAAGATGTCCAAGAAATAAATTTAAAATGTTGCTTTCTTCATGAGGTAAAATATAATTTCAAGTCATTGGTTTTTCACACGTCCTAATATTCTAGAGAGTAACTTTATTTAAACAAGCTTTTTGTCACTCTGCAACTAGAATTGCTATGAAGCTATTTTAAAGGTTTTTACATCAGTATTTTCCTATCCATCTTCCTTATACACAAGGCTTTACGACTATCTCTGAATGCAATCTGGCTATTTCTGCCTTTCCTTACTACCAGGGTGTCGTGGTTTGACCCTGGCTGGATGCCAGAGACCCACCCCAACTTCTCCTGAAGGAGAAAACTAAAAAGAACAAACTGGGAAATAAAACTGGAAAATAAAATAAAACTGGCCACAGGCAAAAGAAGCAAGGCAAAACTATAAATAAAGAACATAAAGGGTTTATTTTCTAACTAACAAGCTCAGAACTGCAAGGGAAGCATCATTTAGAAGGCAACCTTTCTCCCCCCACCCCTCCTTCTCTTACAATAGATGTAATATTCCCTTTTCCACCAGGAGAAAAAGGGGGAACATAGGGTAGGGGTAAACCAGGCAGGTTGGTATTTCTGAACAGATCCAGGGTAGGAACCATCTCTCTGCCCTTCCATAAAGTTCTCTCTCTCTCACGAGAGGGAAAGGTCTTTCATGACCCCTCCCANCATGTAGATATAGATACCTATTGCCAAGTGGCTTCAGCTCCACCACAGCATCACAGCAGCTCAACACTGTTAACCAGCAGCATGAGGTACTGACATACCAACTCAACAGTTGTGTTCTCCAGACTATTCCCAAGCAGACACTGGGTCTACTGAAACTTCATGGACAGCATGTGTTCTGGAGGATACTAATAGAAGTGAGAAACAAACTCAACTTTTATATGAAATCCACAAAACTGCGCTTGTGTGGAGACCTTTGGGAGCTGGAGGTCAAACACAATAACCTCTTGGAATCACAGTCAGCACACCAGAGAAGTTAAGGGGCTTTGTGACTAATTGGGAGGACCAGTATAGGCATTGTGGAGCTTCCCAGGTGTGACACCAAGGTCATGTACAGCTCAGCCACAGCAAGGCATCACACAGTTGCCCAGTATCTTATGGTATGTGGCAACTAGTGCCGACCAAGCATCTGAACACCAACCACCACAGGCATACAAGGACTGCTATCAACAAGTGTTACATCTTTCCCATAAAAGCTGAGCATTAATGTTTAGAGATGTCACAAGCAAAGCATCTCTCTGCCACTGCTTGTTCTGTAGCCCCAACTTTTCAGACATCCTCATGGCAGATGGATCAAGCTTGTGGTAACTTCTCAGCACTAGCCAAAGATTCACCTTCCGTCATCCCCATGGCTTGGGATTGCCCTCAGAAGAAAGGTAATTTGTTAACATCAGCAAACAGCCCAACTGCAATAACCTCTGCATGTCTTTGCTGCCAAGCCAGGTGTGGTGCAAGTCTCTCAAATTAGAGACACCCAAGACAGCAAATGGTGCATATTAAGGTTTTTCAAAAGCACCTTCCCATACAGAGCAGTCTAGGAGGCCTGAAAGAATAGAAGAGATGGCCATATGGGGAAAGAACAACTATATCCAGCAGTTAAGACACACAGCTCACTTCTAGCTCATACCCAGGGAAACCTACTTGCCCTTCATTAGTGATGTAAATTCACTTTAAATAAATAAACCTTCCATGCATTCATTAGTGATGCAAATTCCAGAATTGCCTAGTTGGCTGTTGAGTCTCCAAGCCTCAAAGAACTGAGAAAACAAGTTTCCCATTTCTAAAATAAGTCACAGTAATGCTTCTATGCATACATCCCTCTTCTCCAAATTTTCATGCTGTCTTTTTCACTAGGTAAGTGGTGAGCTCAGAAAATATTTCCACAAACACCACTATGTCACACCCGAGGGTCTTCCACCAGTACAGATCCTCTCACATTTCCAGGCAATCCTCTCTTCCCTGCCATCCTCCTTACAGAATCAAACACCACATGGTCCAGGAGTCTGCCACATTTTCAACATTACACAGATTATCCTGAAACAGAGCCAGCTGCAACCACCCAAGCTCTAACTCTGTCTGGAGCCTACCACAATGTTCTGTCTCTGGCAAGCAGGAGCAGTAATGACTTGCTTTCAAGGGAGCTGCATGTGTCTGCATTGCCATCTAGAGGACTGCTACTACACACTAGTCCATCTACAAACCATGTGTAGGGAAAGACAGCACAAATGGTCTTATGTTCTGACAGCAGCAGGGCAGAACTGCACACTAGTAGCAGCATTCTCTATTTTCCATGACAGTTAAAGAAACAGGAAAAAAATACCCCAAACCAAGGCCTCACAGACACAGTGAAAGGACAAAAGAGTGCACAGGATGCAGCCTAAAATTCCTGTGACATACAATGTTCTTAGGGGATCATTTTGCATTATTATTAAGCAGAGAAAATAGCTATTTGTTAGCCCTTCTTGTTCACTTTGTTCTCCATGCTTCACACTCTCATTGCTTCTTTCCCTCATATTTGATGCACACCTGACATCCGAGAATATTTAGAAAAGATAAAGCAGCAAAAAGCTAATCTTGCCATTATAATAAATAGTAATATTTTCCTCTGGATTTAGCAGTCTGTGCCACTATGCTCCAGAATTAGAGAAACAGTACCTGGGAGAGAGGAGGCTTCATGTGTCAGCTAAAGTTAGAACAGATACTTGCACTGTGAAGGAAATCATGCTGAAATCAAGCTGGATTCGCAATCTAAAACTGCATCTAAACACTCTCATGCTTGAGCAATACGAAATTAATTATAACTTTTTTTTTTATGTGTGTAGGGGGAAAAAGGCAGCTATTGCTCAAAATTTTCTTAAAATGAAAAGACAACTTACTGATCAGAGTCATAATAATCCATGCACTTCTTCTTTTTATTATAAGCTGCAACTCTGAAGGGTACAATTTCCAGGGCCCGGAGGCCTGGAGCCATTGTCAACACTTTGGCACCATGGGTTGGTTCATACAGATCTTTCCCAGTGTCAGGGTGTGGCATCCCTGCTGGATCTCGCCCTACAATGTAGAAGTTAGCTCCAGCAACCATCCGTGATCTGCAATGCCACTGAACCTAAAACAGAGACAAGCAAAAACAGTTAACAGAAAAAAATGCTCAAAATAAGACCCTGAAAATGTGCATGCATTCTATAATGACCACACTTTTCCTAATCAGACATGATTTCTACTATTGAGCGATAACAAAACAAAAAACCAATTATGTGAATCACCATCAAACTTAGAGATAAACATACTATTCCCATGTTTTATTTGCACAGCAGGTGCTCAAAAAAGTTACTTCAGCACAGGCAAGAAACAGCTCATCCATTTCTTAGCTCAGTTCTTCCTGATGTCACCTTCCATCCCTTTTCCTTTTATACAAAGCAAAAGCAACAGATACTGAGGAGGTCCCCACTCAAGTCATCTCTTCTCAAGGCTGAGCAGGCCCAGCTCCCTAATCAACCTTGTGGCCCCCTCTGACAGACCCGCTCCAGGAGCTCCATGTCGCTCTAGTACTGAGGAGTCCAGAACTGAACACAGCACTCCAGATGTGGCCTCACTACAGCTGAGTAGAGGGGCAGGACCACCACCTTGACCTGGCAATGTTCTTCCTAATGCACCTCAGAATACCATTGGCCTTCTTGCACAAGATTTCCCACAGTAACTCAGTCACATGCCTCAACTAGATCCAGGCTGCAGGTTTTATCTCCAGACATAAAGGCAGTGCAAGCTCTGCTTGACCAGTCAACTGGCCAGCAGAAAATGGGTGACATCTGTCTTATTTAATTTCACTAGTAAGACACCTGTCTACCAAAAAGCTACCACAGAGTTAACCTCTCAGTCTGGTCAGAACTTGAACTTTCTGTGACTCAAGGTGGTGAGGAGGGAAGAGGGAAAAAAAAAGAAAAACAAGGGAACGAGATGAAGACTCAATACTCCCTAGAGGAGACCTCAAATGAGAACATTTATTCTTCCTGCGGCTTCTCACAAACCTCTAAGGATTCCAGTCCAAGACCTGGCTCCTAAATAAAGCGTTGCCAAAGAATTACAGTCATATCTCAACTATTCGTGCATAATTATTCGTTGCTTCAATTATTTGTGAAAAATTTCTCTGCAAATCTTAATCAGTTATTCACGAATATGTCCGGTCAATGCATGCACGGTTGCTCTGCTTCACGGAGGGGCAGTGCCGTTGCTCCCCATGGAACAGGACTGGCACACCCCTGGGGGGGGGCAGGCAGCACCTCTCACTCACTGGGGACGGCCACAGACCGCTCTCATATGAGTGTTACAGAGGTTGTGTGGCATTTACAGTCCCACACAGGGATGCATCGGTTCTGGCTGCCTCTGCTGCCCCGGGCCGTGAGCAGGCACTGAGACCCAGCGGGATCATGAGAAGTCACACCCTCCCCTGTCATTCTAAGTCTAGCCAGGGTCCCTACCCATAGCTCTAGGGAAAGCGCTCCCGCAGCACTGTACCATCCTCCACACAGACTGCAGTCGGACCTACATCTTTCCCCCTCTGCCCCGCCTGCCCACGTGTGCTCTCAAGCCATTGTCCTTTTGTCCCCGCCAGCACCTTTCCGGGGATTGTCTGCAAACTGCGAGTGGGGATTTCCTGTGCGCGTGTGTTTCTGTGTGTTACTGTTTGCACGGCTGAAGGCAGGGGAGGTGATACCGACCAGCGGACGTATCGTAGCTGCCACAGTCAAGGGAAAAGACTCCATGTGGAGTCAAGGGAAAAAACCTCTGCCACCAATGCCACCTGCCCTCATAAGGGGTCTCAGGGTGCCTCAGTGTTGCAGTTACAAGTGTTCTCAAGCTCCAAGACTGCCTGCGGCATGGACACACAGCAACCCAAGCCAGTGGACACCGGGGTCATCCCGGCAGACTGCAGCCTCCTCCAGGGACACAGTCCAAGCATGCGTTGATCCCCTGCCCTGCCACAGCCCCGGGTGAGCTTCCCCACGTCGGCAGCAAAGCAAGCATGCACAGTGGCAGTGGCCCAACAGTGGTGAAAGCGGTAGTGTCGCCAAAGAGAAGCCCAGAGATTCCCCAGGGGTCTCCCCAGTCAGAGAGGGCTCAGAAACGGTTTCCTTTTCTCCCCTGTGCTGTGAGAGGCTGTGGGGAGGTTCCAAAAATGCTCTCCAGTGCTCTGGATTGGTGGGGGGCAGAGCGATGGGCGTGGCCTATATGCATAGTAATGGTGCTCCAGTATACACGGATTAAAGGTTTTGCAGGACCTGCCAGACCCGCAATCTGCGAATAGGGAGGTATGACTGCATTTCATACAAAAGCTTTGAAACCATTCTGTCTGAATTAAGTTTGCCAGAAAATAAAGACTGAATGGCTTTTGTTTAATTTGTTTATAGCTCTCCAATATATAAATTTTCTCCTTAAACTTAAGTTTGGTATGTTAACAGCTCTTATAAATCCTTCTGAAAAGGACTGTAAAAAAAGGAGAAAGGATTAATTTATTATCACACCCTTACAACTGTGAAGAAAAGAACCTAAAACCTGAATATTTTCTCCCACTACTTCCAGCAAAATCCTCCAATATAGAAGTTTTATAAAAGAATGCTTTGGTTGATGACAAAAAGAGGCTTGACAATCTCGTTTCCCAATGAAAATTAGTCTCCTTTCTCTCCACAAAAAAACTACACAACATAAACATCAGGCACAGCACTAAATACTTAAGTACACTATTAAAAAGGGTTTGTTTAGGTTTAAACTGTTTATGTAGTTACCTCAGTTGGTCCAGCATACATCATGGGGGAAGGGAATATAGCTACCACTGTTGTTTCTGGATTTAGGATTCCCTCCTCCAGCACTGCAGCATGTTGCCTCATGCGCCACATAAGAGGAACATCATCCTCCTTTGTCCAGCCGCCAAGTGGATGCAAGAGTAAAACTGGGCGCCGGTAGCCACGTTCCAAAAGCTGCTTATGAGTATCCTGCATTAAAAGAGCATGCCCATTGTGCACTGGATTGCGTAACTGGAATGCAAAGACAGCATCTATGGAGAAAAAAGACAAAAAAGAAAAGCAAATTATTTTATCAGGAGTTGTACAATCACAGAAAAACCTTCAGTACAATCTTTCCCTTGAGCTCTGTTAAACAAATATAGTAGCAGTAGTCACAGGTCATTAAAGAATAATGAATTATTACAAAATCATTGTACTTAATAAGCAAAACTAATAAAAAACAACCATATTAAAAAAAAAATCAGCCTCCTTAATTTCTGAAATTTCTGCAGAATTACTCTAGTTGCTCCAATATCTATAATCTTCTATTTGGATTTTTTCTTTGCATGAACATATTGTATTCAAAAGGAAATCAGATTTTGCTACCTCTGTTAAAGGCTCAATATATAATTGAGAGAACAAATTGTCATACTTATAACAAAACAAATAAAAGGGGATTTAATGTTCTTTAATAAGTTTCCTTCACCTTAACACTTAATAGATTTTATGCACAGTAGGAACTAACTGCTATTCCACAGTATTACAAACCCTTCAATGAAAAACCCTGACAGAACCAGGACTTCCCTCTTCTGCAAATTAAGATGAACTAAAGTACCCTGCAAGACAGCAAAATCAACATAACAGAGACATTTGCCAATAAGGAACCAACAGAATCTTGAGAAGAGGTTTTTATCAAGTACCAAATGCGTATTTGTTTAGGGTTAGCTAAAATACAGACTGATATCTCAGACATACATATTCTGGAAATACTGACTACACTGAACAAAGACAGGAGCTCAGGACCAATTGTGGTTTGCATTCTCAATGTTAATCTCTCTCCTCGAACTTACAAATGCCTAGCAGCTGCCTGACAGTCACTGCCACAACGAAGACAGCATGCTTGTGACATACTCAGCCTCTTATTTATCTGCCTAACACAACTACTTTCCTGGGAAATACTGTTGTCTCTTCTGAAAAGAAGAAACTTTGCACTCATCTACTTGTGTTACTTTCGTAAGTTTTGTTCCTCAGAAGCAACATAAAGCAGATTTAAAAATAGCACAGCATGAAAGCTCAGCATTCAATCATAGTTTTATAGTTTTAGCCAAACATGGCAATATTTAAAGCAGATTCTCCACATTTTAACGTAATCTTTTCTTGTGTTAGGGACATGTCTAGAGTGCATAGAAAGATAAAATTCAGAACCTTAGCCATTACCAGCTTCTAATTTATTAGATATTTGAGCAATGCCTAAAAGAGAACACAAAAATTATCACCAGTAAGAAGCAAAGAATGCCACCTAAGAGACCATTCAAAGTTTTCATCCTTGAAACAATGCTAGCCTCAGTGGTGCCAGCAGATATTTAGGTAAGTCTCTGAAGGAAGACACAAATCAAGAAAAATTTATTCACCAGCATTCATTTCCTTGAATTTCTGCCTTAGTTCAGCTGGAGTGAGACGGTACTGATCAAGTCCATCATTCCAATAAATACGATCAAGGACCTGTAGATCTCCACCTACAAGCCAGTTCCCTTGCTCCATAACCATCTAAGAAAAGATACGAAATTCCTTGTTAGAATTAATTGTCGGCTTCTCCTGAGCATCTACAACATTGCAGTGGGCACACATTTTTACCAAAGGAAGCGCTCCAGGTTCATTTTATTTGAGAGTCATAAGTCAAGTATCAATATAAAAAAAATGTTAAAAATTAACTGGAATATAGTTCAGACATGTTACACCATGATACAGGAGAGATGCAAAAATCTCTAGCAGGCATATGCCTTTCTATCAAAACTAAGAATTATTTTAATATACAGAAATGCAAGTAGCCAGCATTCTTAACCACCATTATTACATGACCAACAAAGATAGTGTCTGGAAAGCTTTATATATTACAATTTATTTAGTTACCATATTTATTTTTATCTTATTACAAGTTATCAATACAATTAAGTTGGCACACTTTACAGTTATTGGTCAAAGCAAATGCAGCTGAAGTATCATCCTATAGCTTACAAGATTCTGGTCAGCAATAAAGTAACAAGTAAACAGTTCTAATTACCTACTCACCCATTTTAATTGAAAAATAAAATCAGAATCTTTGATGTAGAATAGCTTTTGGATTTGTTTCATGGTAGCACTTTATTGAAGCAACATATGTTGTACACTCTACAATTCTTTTCATATCTTTAAATATCACCTCACCCTTTATCAAAAAATAATTATAGCAAGCTGCTTAACATACTCTAGCAATGGTCATAGAAATAAGCCAGAAATTTCTGAGAATGCATTTACTTTTGAAGATGGAACCACAAAAAACTTCGAAGATTCATACATACTTCTGATTAGTTTTTAGCCTTATCTAATTTAAAGATGACAACAGATGTTGGTATAGCAGAAGACATTATATACCACACTCAGAAAAAACCGTGTGGACTTTTTGCTTTAGTTTTCTTTGATATAATATGGCCCTGCTGGAATTATATGATGCTAGAGTAATCATTCCTTTGCCAAAGAAAACGTCAGACTTTGACATCTTACCAAGGTGGAGGGAAGGTGTGATAATAGTATGAAGATGACAAAACTCTGCAATACTGAAACTCTCAGGTACCAAAATTTGATTTTTGATTAATTAAAAAGAGACAACACATTTTTGTGCTGTCATGATACAACTATATTCCCCAGTACAAACATAAGAACATAGTTCCTCATCTTCTACAGTAGTTTCAGCCATGACATTATTGTATTATAACAAGACATTCAAATCTTGTTTGCATAGGATTTTCTTAGAATTTCTGAAATTTATGGTGGGTTTTTTTTCAATAAAAGGGTAGTTCATCACCCTAGAGCACATCAAGGGCTTTGAAAATAAGTCATACAGACACTTTCAGAACAGATCAAAGGCTTTCCAAGTGCAAGGTCATAATTTCAGGCTTGTTTGATTCCTTTTTATCTAATTTTGAGTCACACCTGAAAACAAAAAGATACTACAGAGGCAAATGTAGCTCTGTAGAGCTAAGATGCAACATTTACACCAGCTTGCATAACCAAACACAGTATTGTGATGAGTATGTCACAATTAGAAGACTTCAGTATGACATGCACATAAGGCCAAGACAAATAAAATGTAATTAAGGCAATGGATGGGAAATTACTCCCCAGAGAGTTAAATGATGAACTCTCCAGGAACAGGGCCTATTTCAAAACCATCTAAACCAGGCATATCTCACATGCAGGCGGAAGAGAAGTCTTCTATCCTTCACAATGCCTATATCTGCTGATTAAGGAGCTTTGATGATCCATATGGTTACAGAGAGGGATGTGTTTCTTAGGCGCACTGGAGGGCAAAGTTCCTTCTTCTGTAGCACAGATTCTACAGTACATTCTAAATTCATTTCGTGTGTACATATTGAAATTAGATTTTCACACTACGGGCAGATTATTCACCAGCTGCATAGGAAAAAAAAACACCTTTGTTCCTTCTCAAATATTTTAATTAATTTTCAAAGCAGTTTTGTTGTCCAAGTATATCCGTCACAGACATGAGCTTCACTTAATTTGCAGATCCACAACAGTACAGCTCGTAGGAGTAGATTTTCAAGTTTTAAACACACACCTTGATATAGGGATGTTCCTTGCATGTCGTTCCCCATTGCCTAGCACAGCGTTCCTCTTTCCTGTGCTCATAGAACTCAGGATTACGGAGAATGGCAACACGGCGACCTTCATACACCAGTGCAATTGCTGTACACCCATCAAGTCTGTCTTTGTCTTCTTGAGTAGCTGTTAGCACTATAGGCACTGACAGATTGATAACTCCCCCTGCAGAGGGGAAAAAAAAAGATCTTACCCTTAGAAATGGTCATCGGTGATAAAATGAAAATTTACTTAATTTAACAGGCTAATTTTAAGGCTGTAAGTGTATCACACAACAGGTAGTTCAAGCACCAATTTTAACATGGGTTAAAAGCAGCTTGCAGAATGAGCTCTTGCATAAGATACATGTGCTGTAAAATTGAGCAAACACTGAGGTGTGAGAAAGAGCAAACAAAGTACTGAAAGTAGCAAGTACAAGTAGTTGCACACAAGTATTTAGACTGTAAGGATACCATTTTTTTGGGAATCTCTAATATCTTGCTCAAGAATCTGTATAGACAGTAGAAATACATAAATAACATTTTTAAATAGATCATCTAAAGTATTAGGCAAGTTTGTTACTGGAACGGATAACTAGTAAAAAGGAAATATCAAGTACCCGCATATTCGTGTTCCACAAATTCAGGGTCTCAATTACAGTCATACCTCCAAATTTGTGAGGAACGGGTCTCCCGAGGGTCTCGTGAACTGTCTAATTCGCAAACACACACGGGTCATTAATATGCATACAGGCCATGCCCATTGCTTCACCCTCCGCCACTCCGGAGCCCTGGGGACTGTTTTCCGTTCCTCCCCATGGGCTCTCACAGCACAGGGGAGCAAAGGAAAGCGTTTCTGAGACCTCTCTGCCTGGGGAGACCCCTGGAGAATCCCTGGGCTTTTCTTTGGTCATGCTGTTGTTTCTGCAGCTGCCACCAGGCTGCTGCCACCATGCATGCTTGCACTGCCTCCATGGTGGGAAAGCTCTGGGGTCATGGCAGGGAAGGGGTGTCCCCGGGCTCTGGTCGGTGCTCTTGAAGCCTGGGAAACCTTAACTTTGCAACACTGCAACACCCGGGGCTCCTTATGGTGGTGGGTGGTGTCGGACTTTCTTTCCCTTTAACTGGAGCGGCTCCGATATGTGAGGGAACTAGGTTTGTGTTACCACTCTGGGATGTGCTTTCGGTCTCTGTACGGGTGTTAGATGGTGAGTTGGACTAGATGATCCTTGTGGGTCCCTTCCAACTCATAATATTCTCTGTGTGCGTGTGTGTGTGTGTGTGTGATATGTATATGTGCCGTTCCTGGGTGCAGGAGCAGCAGCGCTGTCTGTATGGACACAGCAGAACACCGCTTCCCCCTGCTGCAGTGGCAGCAGGGCATGGGGGAACAGAAGCCTCCTCCTGGTGCAGCAGCTGCAGCGGAGGTGTCGGCACATCCAGCACACAGCACTTGCCTCACCGCTGCCACAGCCAGCCCAGCCCCACTTTCGTGGGGCCCTTTCCCTGGGGCTACGTCATCACCAGGTGCACCACGCGTGCAGTCCCCAGGCACAGACCGCATCACCTTCCCCGCCTGTAGCCATGGAAACAGTAACATGCACCTGGAGGGGGTCCCCTGGCTGGGCTTCGAGTAACAGTGGATGCCATGACTTGTGGCGGTGCTGTGCTGAGTGTCCACAGCTGCCCAGGCCAGCAGTGCAAGCCAGTGCTTGCCATTTCTGGGCACAAGGGGGCAGCAGGGATCCAGCGGCCGCTGACACACCGCCACAGCATGCTGGAGCTGAGTGGTGCAGCATGGCGGCCAGGGCTAATATGCATAATCATGACTGTCAGTTTAGTGTAGGCGCAGTCGCAAATGCACTGTTATTGTAGTGAAAGCACCCCGTGAAGAAGTGAAGCCACGAGAGAGGAACCACGAAGTACTGAGGGTTAACTGTATTTCGAAACGTGAATGTTGCTGTTTACTTAAGACTGTATTCAAATTCAAGCCTATACATTTCAGAAAAAAACATGTTAAGTCGGGAAAATACTCTGCACAGTTTGTTCAGCTGAAAACCTTACTTTACTTTTAAAATTAAGCCAATGTCTCTGGATTTTAAGGTTACGAGTTGTCCGCATTTTTAAGCATCTACTTCACTGCCAGATGCTGGAAGTCTTGTTTTTCTTGACTACAAGAGTGAGATTTGAGAAACCCAGTGGAGTAAATATTGGAAGTCTCATACAAAGGCTTGAACTCTAATGGCCATACATTTGTTGAATAAGTGCAAAACTGCTGGGTGGCCTCCAGGAGAAAAGTCATGGAGCGCTTAAAGTAAATGGAGGTTTTGTTATTTTTCAAGACTCTAAACAAGGCTAATTTCACTATTTTTTAAGCAATACATATTTTCTAGGAAATTAAAAAATATGAAGCTGTATGAAAAGTTTAAGAGAAAAATAAATCCACTTTCCTTCATAATACAAATTGCAAAATGCATGCTGTGCATCTCTTCCTAAGTTCAGTTTTGGTGCTCAGTTATTTTCAGAGCAACTAGGTCATAAAATTGAGTTTGGCAGCAGCCCCCGAGAAAGCAGTTTGACAATTCAAAACTGATAATTCAGAAAAAACTTTCGCTTTGCAAACAAGTAAATGAATATTTCAAACTAGAAGGATATCTCAGATCTTGACTATTAAAATTTTGTCTGGGACCAGTAATAAATATCTAATATCTCTTACATTTTTCTTCAGTAACTGTACAAATAAAAAACTGAGGCAAGGTAGCAAAGCAAGTTTTTTAAGTCACAGATGAGCACAGGATGAGACTTTTTCAGATAACTTAAGCTTTAACTTAAGCTTTAAAGGGTCACTTCAGCCGGATAGACATACAGAAGGTAAATGGAATGAAAACAAAACTAGCAGTCCAAAATTATACAGCAAACTTTAGATATTTGAAAATAAAAGGATGGCATTACACTGCCTAGGATAGCATCTGAGGGACTTACAGAAAAGGGAATTAGAAAATATTGGAGGGACAAAAAATATCTGTATCACAGAACTGAAAGACAAGCGACTTCTTTTTTTTCCTGCTATTTGGTCTCTAGCAAGAGAAGACTAATGCAAAAGGAAGTGTGGAGATAGGAAGAAGGCTGGAGTAAAACAGCCTTCAAAGAGGAATAAAGGAGAAGTGACAGAGGATCACAATTAAATTCCAAAAGCTGAGGACGTTATCACATATTCACTACCTTAACTAATGCTTGTTCTTAGCCAGTTGGTAATTAAATTCAAATTAAATTCAAATTAAAATATATTCATTTAAATCATGGCAGGACAATTACTAAGTCATAGTAATTCAATTACATGTGCCAATTGTTCATACTCAAGCCACATCCTTAAATTCTGTTTTCATACTTGCAACAGCTCCAGTACTCAAGCCAGTTTGTTGTCCTTCCCTTCTTTACTAATATGGAACAAAACTTTTGGCATACAAAGCTAAACAGCGATTACATTACATTTCTTTAAAACAAATTAGAAATGTGGATTTTAGAATTAAATGTTTTTCAAAAATGAAAATATTTGAAAAAATAGAATTTGTAAAGGCAAAAAGACAAGACATGGCAGGTATAAAAAGAATAAAACCATCAAGTTTTAAACTGATTATTATAATATTGTATTCTCTTACTCCAGCTCTCAAGTTGTGTACAAGCCTGACGTGTTACCACATCACTACTTAGAAGCACAACATCAACAATACTTTAGAAGTAGGATTAGATTGCTCAATTTTACAAATGGTGTGGTTTATCCTACCATCAAGGAGACAGTCAAAGTGAAGGCACTGTAGGTATTCCCTCTCTCTCATAAAGCCATTCAGAGGTGTTGCCCAACCTTCTGCTAGCACTTGCACCCACTGCATATCCACCTTGTAAACAATTAGAGAAATAGACTAGATAAAAGTCGTTGCTTAATTAATGACATCAGGTATTAATCATAATAGATCATTATTTAATCCTAAAGATTTCTCAGTATTACAGTTTTTAATTACAAATAATTCAAAGTTTCTACAAGTAAGGAAAAAAGAACAACTCGCTGCTCACTGTTCACATTTTTTGCAATTTCCAGTCCTTACACTGGATCAAATTTCTATCTGCTAAAAAACAAATCAACAAATACACAACAACAAACTTTACTTGTAAATGTTTAGTAAAGTTCATCTTAACAAAATCAGAGGGTCTCACTTGCCTTTATTTTTTCAACAAAGATAATCAAGAGGTTAAAAAAAGAAACAAAGAAAAGAAGAAAAATATGTACAATTACCACAAAAATATTAGAATTATGGAGGTGAATATTAAGACACCTAATCTCTAAACAAATTAGAAAGAACTTTTTTTTCACAAACTAGTGAGACAATCCAGAAGTAAAATTCTCTCTAAACTAGTACTTAAGTGATACCAGTTTAAAAAGAATTTCCTTCCTTAACCTTTAAGACCCACACTACACCATAGTGTCTGGCGTCTATTACTTCTGCATATTCATAACTAAGACTAGGTCAGGTCTTTGACAAGGACAGGCTTTGCTTGTGCAAGTCTCTTTTGCAAAGTGCATCACTAATTTTATTACACTGCTTAATTTATGCCGAGGAACATACAATACAGTTTTTCCCAAACTTACTTTGTATACTTGCTTGATATTGAAACAAGCCAGTGTGGTTGGGGGTAGAGGGAGAAATTGCTTCTCTAGAGATTTGTTTCTCTAGATTGGAAGCAATTTAGAATGGGACACTACAAAAATTTAATAACACCCTAAGTATATATAATTTAAACTATTTAGTTCAGTGCTCAGTATGTCATCTCAATCCTTCAAGGTCTATTCACTGCAGACACTCAGCTCTTAACTTAGTCATTTTCTAGACCAAATGCTTAGCTTTAAGTTCTAGTAATACTGTCAAAAAGCCAGTTTAAAGACTCATGCTGTGTATCTGTGTTTAGGCTTAGTTCTTCAGAAAAAACGCAGCCAGAAGCAGTTTTATCCAATCTATCGGAATTGAAAAATAATGCATTTAACCACAATAACAGGGCTGATCAAGTTGATCCATGTGTTTCCACATTCTCTCCACTGGAAATCAGAAAAGTAGCATGAATATCTTCTAATCAGAAAATTCTCTAAAAAATAGATCTGATCATCTCTGTAGACCTGAGTTTGCAACTGTTTGAGCTTGGTATATGTATTTATAAAAGGTTACTGTTCTTCAGTTAAAGATTACCAATAAGGAGAATCAAGAAGCAGTGACTGATTTTCTTCATATTTCTAGGCAATTACAACTCAAAATGGAATGGTTTGTGTAAGTAAACAAAACAAACAAACAAACAACTTAGCAACCCTTCTAGAAACTCATACAAGACACACCAGGCATGGTTTGGTCCATGGATGAGGGGGGACGTGTAATTTTAAATCTCCAAGGTTGGGATAAGCCAAGCGCAACATTATACCAGATATTATTAATGAAATTACGAAGATTCAATTATTGCTAGTAAGTGATCAAAGAAAACATATATGCTGTGCTTTCTCTCAAGAAAAGAGGGAAAAGATATACCTAGACATATTCTGTAACTGGCACAGGTATTTCAACTATATCTACTAAGCAGCAGATTAGATTTTCAACTTTGGCAATGAGACAATTTAACATACAATACCTTATTTATTTCCAAGGTTAACAGAGACTCAGCATCTGTTTTGGCCAACTGTAGCTTGTTTTCTGGCACATAGAGCTCTTTTACCTCATAAGAGGCATCCACTGGTACAATGTCCTGTACAAAAGGAATAAACAAAACTTAATGTTTGCTCAGAATGGTTCGTGGACACTGAACACACAATCAAGAAGTAAAAATCTAATGTTGCTCTACACAGTAGCAAGAGATTTTTTCTAAACCTTAAGAAACCAATATAACATTTACCTAGTAAATATTTAACTACCGGATTGAGTGCAATTTTTATGACTTATTAATGTCGATATTAACTACAGCAGAAAGGAAGACTATGCTTTTATATATGCTGAAGAAGTAAGTCATCCACTATACAAGATATATTAGATACAGTAACATGAAGGTAAAAAAATAAAGCTCCTTCTCAAATGAAAATTATTAAAACGGAAGTACAAATTAACCTTATTTCCTACAGCTAGTGGTAACACCAACAGCCTAATCTATTTACTAACACTTAGAATAACTGTGAGGCCAGGCCATCAGTACATATAGTATATGCAATGAACTGAAATATATTTCTAACTAAAATATCTATTTTTATTTGAAAAAAAATCAGTTTTTCTCCATGTGTATTAAAGACATTCTGACTCCGCAATGCTCAAGATGCAAGACTTTAAGCTTCGCATAAAATATGAACATAAGGATAAAAATGTCATTAACAAAGGGGGAAAGCCATCGTGACAAAATTGTAAAGTCTCCTCCCAGCAACAGACGGTATGTCAAAATCCAGTCAAATGTTTCACCGATGCTCAGCACCAAAAAATGAGTGAAAAGACTGTAAAATGACAGATTTTTTTAAAACACATTTTTCAGTCTTTTGGAAACCTTTGTAAAATAAGGCTTTACTTTTTAAGAAAAAAGCTCACCCTTACAGCAGAGTATATCCATAACAATAATAAATACATTATCTTTATTTTCCCAGTATATGCAGCCCAGAGCCAATAGGTGTGCTTGTAGGAAACACAAAGTTAGCTCGGGAATTTTCATGTATTTATCAGACACTAGGCACTACCTCCATGGAAAATAAAACAAAGCAAGCAGGACGTTAAAGCAAGTGGGAGATAAAATGACTAGAGGAACAAAAACATGCGGTGAGTCTTACTGGCTGTTCAATAATTCGTATCTCAAAAGACAAATAAAAGGAAAACAAATTAAACTAGCATTTAGAAATAGTGTTTTATTAGGAAAAGCTCAATCCACTATATATCAGACATAATTTTGGAAGCAGATTTTATTAGATAGTAAACTAGGCAAAACTTGCCTTTTATGTTCTCTGCCTGAGCAGCAGCATTACAGCCCAGGAGAGTTGCAGCAGAT
This sequence comes from Pitta sordida, assembly GCA_013390025.1. Taxonomy (NCBI): domain Eukaryota; kingdom Metazoa; phylum Chordata; class Aves; order Passeriformes; family Pittidae; genus Pitta; species Pitta sordida. The sequence continues at coordinate 19,102 of WEKX01008774.1, forward strand.
TCCTGCCACAGCAATAAGCCCAGAATCAAATACAAGGTATTGCCTCCTCTAAGGAACTGTATAATGACCAAGCACACATTATGCTGCTTCACAGATTTCCCTCTGGACCCTAGTTCATTACCATGCTAGAATGTCCTAATTTTACAAACCATCAATAGCTTTAAATAAATGTGCCTATTACAAAGGCCTCTTCAGATATTATCATGGGTTTACTTTCCCATTAATGGGCAAAACAAAGATTTCACAATGCAGTTTCTGTAAACAACCTACTTCATTAAACAAATGTAAACAGCTTGAAGACAGCTCTAGCAACATTGAGTCTGATATTTAGAGAACTTGCTGGATTAGTAAACCTAGATTCCCTTGCACACATGAAATTGATATTTTAAACAACAACTTAGATTTTAAAAAAACAAACAAAACCAGCAGCAAAAGGAATCCATAGGTCTTTAAACTGCCCGAATGTTAGGTAGCAAGCAATCTAGTGACTATTTTAAGGCAGCAATTTTACTCAAAGCTTAATTCTACCGAAGGACAAGTTACACTATATTTCTCAATTATTTCTCAATGCGTTCATATAAATGATGGCAAAATAATAATCAAGGAATATGCTGACTTGGAAGGCACAAAGGATCACAGAGTCCAACTCCTGGCTCTGCACATGACCACCCTGTGCCCTAGAGCATCATCTGAATGCTTCTTGAACTCTGGCAGTCTTGATGCTGTGATTACTTCCCTGGGGAGCCTCCTACAGCACCCAAGCACACTCTGGGTGAAGAACCTTTCTCTAATATTCAACCTAAACCTCCACTGACACAACTTCAGACCATTCCCTCGAGTCCCCCCCACAGGTCACCAAAGAGAAGGATCAGTGCCTGCCTTTCCTCTTCCTCTCACAAGAGTAGACTGTGATAAGCTCGCTCCTCAGTCTCCTCTTCTCCAGGCTGAACAGAAAAAGTGATCCCACTCACTCCTCAAACAGCTTCCCCTCAAGGCCCTTCACTATCTTCATTGCTCTCTTTTGGACACTAGGGGCTTAATATCTTTCTTATACAGAGAAACCCCACATATTCACAGTTCACATATTTGCGTATTCTATTAGCCACAGTTGGATTTTCAGCGAGTTGTGTGACCGCATATGCAGCGGGCAGCTGGGAGCCACCAAAAGGCGCTTCCACCACTTTAATGAGGTTCTACAGTTCAAGCCAGGGCTCCCAGGACTGCCCTCCAGAGATAATTACTGGAGGGTGCATGGCTACAGGCAGGAGGTAATTGAATATTCATGAGTTCAGTATCTTCACAGATTGCATAACTCATCCATCCCCCTGTGACTTCTGCGGGCGCTCTGTACTGCAGTGCCTAAAACTGCATACGATATTCAAGGTGAAGCCACACAAGTGCAGAGCAGAGCACGACAATCTCCTCCCTCAAGTGGCTGGTGATGGTTTGCCTAATGTCCCCCAGGACACAGTTGGCCCTTCTGGCTGCCAGGGCACTGCTGACTAATATTCAACCTACCATCGACCAGGACCTCCAGGTCCCTTTCCGCGGCACTGCCTTCAGGCATCTCATTCCTCCATCGGTACAGACACCTGGGGTTGCCCCATCCCAGGTGCAGCACTTTCCCTTTTTGGACTTCATATGGTTGGTGATTGCTCAGCCCTCTAATTTGTCAAGGTCATTGTGCTCACCCACCACATGACGTGCTGGACATACTGTCCAAAAGGATCCCATGAGAAACAGTATTGAAAGCTTAACTGAAATCCAAAAAGATTACATGAACTCCCTTCTATTGATCAACTAGGAGGGTTACCTTGTTACACAAGGAAATCAGGTTTGATAAGCAGGACTTTCCTCTCATGAAGCCATGCTGGCTATGACCAATAGCTGTGTTGTCCTTCAGGTGTTTTACAATACCATTTCAACACTGTGGTAGTCATTTCTTTGGTGATGATCACTGCCTCTGGAGGTAATCTAGTCCAGCCTCCTGCTCATACTTGGTCCCAGCACAGCAGGCTGCTCAGGAACTTGGCCAGTGATGCATTTCATATCTTCAAGAACACAGCACCCACAATCACTCAAAGAAACTTGTTCTAATAATCATCTTCATAGTGAAAGATTTTTTTCTCCTTCGTCAAATTTGAATTTCCTGTATCTCACTTCATGTCTGTTGCCCCTCATCCTACCCCTGTGAATCTCTGAGAAAAGTTGGTCTTCATTGGTCTTCTCTATATCCTCTTCCACTTGAATTATAGAAACAGCAACAAGAACTCCTTTAGCCTTCTCTTCTCCAGATTGAAAAAGTCTACATCCCCTCAGCCTCTCCTTGTGCAGTGACATACTTCAGCCACTAACCATTTGGTGACCTTCCACTCAATTCACAGATGGACATCAATATCTGTCTTCTACTGGGTGAGGGAGAAGGGCACAAACCTGGACATGGTAGCCAGACAACATCTCACAACTGCCACATACAATAGCAAAATTGCTTCTCTCGAGCTATGGGCTATGCTCTTATTATTACACCAGAGTATGCAGGTAGTCTTCTTTGCAGCATGGGCACATGTTTTCATAATGGTGACAAATGGTTTTATAATGCTAAACAATTTATTTCATAGAATCACAGAATGCTTTGGGTTGGAACAGACCTTAAAGATCATGTATTTTCATCCTCGCTGCCATTGGTGAGGTCTCACAAGATAGAGAGAACCAGTGCCCTGAACCCATTGCTCACACTTCTTTAGACGCAGTCCAGGATATACGTACTTGGCTTTCTGGACTGCAAGCGCACATTGATGACATTCCGAGCTTCTCATCCACCAACACCCTTCTCAGGGCTGCTGTTGACATATCCAGCTGTCTTCTCCTTACTGCCAGTATTGTTTGAACTAGTATAAAAACAGTAATCCTTGAATTTCAAGGACTACCTATACTTTGAGCAGACTTTTTTCCAAAATTTTTCACTGCTACTGAAACAAAACAAACATCCCAAATTGGCCTATGGTCTTTTTCCATACTAATCACAATGGATTACTAAGGAAGAATACAGACATGGCTGGTTCAAACTATAGGAAATCTAGAGAAATTATATGTATTCTCAAGATATCACTACATTAATATGGTCCAAGAACAAAACATATATGTTTAGCCTTGCCTTGATTAGTCTCTCATTGAACTAAGCAACCACTAAAATATCTTGCCATTCATGACACTGTTGTCTTCAAAGAAAGGAAAAGAAGTGCTAAAAATGTGCCCTACAGAAGGCTGACTGGACTAGAAGTCAGCATTCAACACTGTGTACCAATGCAAAATTTTGGGGATCACTCTCTTGGCACATGTAATATTGGTTTCTACAACTATGAAACATACTGAATTGTTCTTCTAGGCAGGAGGTGCAGGGCCCTCCACACTCGTAACTATGGGAGGTGGCAGATCTTGACTCCTACAGAGCTTAAAAAATTCAGATGAGAAGTAGGTAAAAACCTAGAATTTTCCTGTGTTCTTTTGCCCTCTATCTCCTGAGTAATCTTGAGCAACCAGTTATCTTTAAAGGGTTCTCTTGAAAATTTTGATACAAGAGACTACGTTTCTCCAGAGTTGTATTGGCACAGAGGGTTAAAATTAACCCCATGTTGGTTACATGATGAGGTCTTTGATTGTCTCAAATTCAACACTTGACGGAGCTTTAGTCAAACTATTGTCTATACCCTAATTTTCCAGAACATGCACCTCACAAAAAGAAATAAGTTCCAAAAAGCATGAACAATTTCTGTAAGAGTATCTCAATCAATACAGTTGCCTGAAATTTTATCCCACTACCCGCTGATTATAGATAAGAACGTAAGGAGACACACTTCTCCTATATGAGGATTAGCAAATTCTAGGGGTATGGTTTTAAGAGGATAAAGCCATCTCATGGCTGCTTTCACTTTTAGGGTTGGGTTTAACAGTTTCCTGTCTGGTTTTTTGTTTTCTGCGGGGGGTTGTTGTGAGTGGGGTTTTTTAGGTTGAGTAATGAGCTGAACCAAAAGGGATGGTGCAGATTGCAGGCATGAACAAGGAAGGAGGCCTACCTTTTCAGAAGCTATGAACCATAAAGTCCACTCAGCCATGCCCAGATCAGCTTCCTGAACTGATCATTACACAATTGCAGGATCAGTTTTACTAGTACAAGAAAAACGGTGGAAACAAGGGAAACCAGACACAAGGACAGCAGTCCCTCTTTAAGTCAACTCAAATTACTGCATAAGTGCATCCCTTGCTTCTTCATACCTACAGTATATATTAATTTTTACACTATAGAGACAAAGTAAAAAATTTCAGACACTTAAGAATTGGCTGATATCATTAAGTCAGTATTCAGTGTTGGTTCTGTAACAATTGAGACAGCTCTCTCTCCCTTCCAATTAACAGTTGTAACTAGTAATACACATAAACTAATTTTCCACTCATCCACCTCCTATTTCACTTAGAGATCAATGATGTTGCAATGTTGATATTTAAAAAGGAAACAGACAATAGGATAAGTTTAAAAGCTAGAATTAAAAGATATTTCAATTCTTTCAAGCCTTTCACTTTCAAACACCGTCTTTGCTTTTTCAAGCAAATAAATTCAGATTCAAGGCACAAATACTTTGAAAAAAGTCACTAAGATACATTTCCATCCCTGCTCACCCTCTCTTGCAGAAGTTCCACAACTTGTTGTATACAATCATTCACATCACAGGAATCAGTTTTCAGCACAAGCTCTGGGGCTTCGGGTTTTTCATACTCAGAGTCAATCCCAGTAAAACCTAGAGAATGTAAAACAGAAATCTTAGATGACTTCTTCCAGAAGACGACTCCATTTTAACACTGTTCACAGGCAGTTTTTTAGATATAAACCAACACAACAGGCAAGAGCACAGAATTTTAGCTTCCTTAATACAGGATTTCTTAGAGAAATCAATATGTTATCTGCTTATCCTACTATCTGACTGCATCAAACTTTAGCATTCTGCAGCACACACAGAAGCAATTGCTGGTGAAGTAATTTGATTCATACTGTGAATAAAAAAGGAGCATTGGCAGAAGAACTGTGCACATCAACCCAGAGTTGGTCATCCATCCACTGTCCCTCATCATTAGCTGTCACTGGTGCTCTTTAAAGCAAAAAAATAGGAAGCAATATAAAGCATTAAGAACATCCAGTATATGTGTAAATTTACACTCATGTCACCTAGCATTATTCTGAAGTAAGGAACTCCAACATCCATTACATTAGTTTAACAAATATACTCATCTCAAGATAGCTGCTAATGTAAGATTGATGAGTGTGTTTATTATAGTTCTAATAACTGGCACAGACTGTACAAGCTACCAGTGACACTTGTTCTGGCCTACGTAGCTAGCAATCTGATTTGAAATAGTTGAGATTCTGACCACCCATGCATAAACAAGGAGGAAAAAAATCAAGCCCAAAGGCAAATACTGCAAGAACTACAAATCAGATCGGCAGCAGGAGTATCAGCTGGGCTACAGCAAATGAACATCTGCATCCTCCACAAGCACAAATACAAACATTACACCACGAGATTTTCACTTCCTATTTAAACATCCTCAAAAGTCAATCCCCATAGAAGAAAAATATCACGTACCCCACGTGCTAAAGAAAAGCTGGTATTTTCCCAAACCCATACTTTAGAAGGATTTGATTACTGGAGAAGTGGGAATAGGAGGCAAAGAAAATGTCCCATTACCATTGCCAGAGAAAAAGAAGATAATAGTTCACAGGTTCACAGGTTATTCAGAGTTAGAATGGACCCACAGGATCATCTGGTCCAACTCGCAAGCGAACGCCCACCCAGGGATCAGGCCCACAAGCATGGAACCATGGGCACCACGCTCCATCCATCCCAGCCTCCCATCATCTAGACATGTCGCTGAGCACCTCATCAAGTCTTCTCTT
>WEKX01008777.1:16055-27447 GCA_013390025.1 Pitta sordida
GGTCCAATTCACGAGCGCAGCAGGATGCCTGGAAGAACATCTCTACCCCTTCTCTCATGGGCCTGGGGAGCCTTCGGGCTTTCAGCTTCTTGACACAGGTTCTGAGCTGGCCCCTACATCTTGCTACTGAGGGGTTTTTTTCTTCTCTCCCAAATATGTTATTCACAGAGACATCTCTATCTCTGTAACCTTGAATGCCATGGCAGCACTGAGGCCCAGGCAAGAACTGAGCTGTTAACCTCCTCTCTGCCAGAGCAGCAAAATAACCCCTAAACCATAACAGCCATACAGTTAATCAGATTGGAGAATGAACCAGGTGAATGCTAAACCTCAAACCTATGTTCTGTGACAGAGGAGACTTATTCTATTTCTCATGCTAAACTTATTTTCTGAAATTCTTCCTATAAAAATGACTATTTTTAGAAAGTGAGAAAAGATGAATGCAGGATTCTAGATGTCTTCTGGGACTCAAACTAGAAAAATCCAAACAAATTAGTGGGAAATTTCTCTTCAAAGACTCCTTCTGCTATTTCCTTAGTGGAGACTTTCCAAATTTTAAAAATTAACTTTTGTACAATAATGAAATTAAGACGGAACACTTTTTTACCAAAAAAAAGAAAGAAAGTTTTGTAGTCAGCATTATACATGTAACATAAAAAATTATTTTTTTAAAGTAAAAATATTAATCTAATAGCATTTTCATCTTGTGAAATAAAAACAATGCAAAATTCAAATAAGGGACAGAATGTCTCCAGACTAGGTAGTCACTTCAATCACCAGGCTGTTTTCTCGCCTGCATAAGTCCCTGAACTACAAGAGAAGTTAAAGCCTAATACTAATTCATATTATTATAATTCCAAGCAAATTTCCTCAGCGCAAGCAGATTTGTGCAAACAGTTAAAAAAATCATAAATGCATACTACTAATACTGACTGAAATATTTTCACTCATCTTCCTCCTGCTATACACTGGGACCAGTGCCTTCTGACACACAGTTTAATGGTTTAACTATTCAATCTTTCTAATATAAGTGTTTCTGGTCTTGAAAATGCCTAGACTTCTCCAATCTTCATCCAGTTACCTAAAGTAATTGTTCAATTGCTGTGCATCTAATACTTCAATTCATCCTTCCTGCAGGTCATTTGTACACATATTTCATAACAGACTAGTAGTTCCTGATGCTCAGCTCTGGGGCAACTCACTATGAACCTTTTTTTCTTCTCAAAAATTGGTTATTTATTTTTACCTCGTTGTCTCTCTTTAACGCAGGATGCAACCTCTGACCACCAAAGTTTCTTAATCGTCTCTTGTGAAGACCTTCAGCAGAATTTTTTGTTCTGAGTTTTATTATACTCATCCATTTTCCTTCACTCACTACTTTTATCAACATCTTCAGTGTGTTCCACCAGGTTAAAAAGGCCTCCACTTACTTACTCTTCAAAAATAGCTGATATCTTATGCCACAGTCACCTTGGAGATTAAAAATATGAAGAGCTTCTCAATTTATTTCCTAGTCACAGAATCACAGAATCACAGAATATTATGAGTTGGAAGGGACCCACAAGGATCATCTAGTCCAACTCACCACCTAACACCCGTACAGAGACCGAGAGCACATCCCAGAGCGTAACACCAACCTAGATCCCTCACAGTCTAGCAGGCCACTCCGAGCCGGAAGGGGTCCAGGGTCATCCAACCCTACACCCCCCAGCTAGACCATGTCACTAAGCTCCTCGTCCAGTCTTCTCTTAAACACCTCCAGGGATGGCGACTCCACCACCTCCCTGGGCAGCCCATTCCAATATGCAATTAGTCCTGCATTATTATTCACCAGGAAGTAATTTTTAGCAACAAGCTTATCTGAATAAACACATAAGGGCTAGCCCAATTCTACAAGGTACCCTCCTGATAATCTAATGCAGGCACACAAAAGTACTTTTAGAAAGTGATGTGTCCATAACGGCACAATGGGTATTACAGATATTATCTTCAGTAAGATTTTTACCTTCCCAATTAAGCTGTGGATATTCACAATTAAAATAATAATAAAAAACACAGAAACCAAAACCCACAACAAACACAGAGTCTGTAGGATCAGGTAACTTATACAAATATTTTAAAGCTGTCTGTGTTTCTCACTAATTTCCTCTGTCCTACATCTTTCTGTCACTGATATTTCGGGTGCCTCAGGAATTCCTAGACTTGCAGATTACAGCTGACTGGGCAATGGGCAAACATTTGTCCTTGTGGTTAGACATGCACAGGTCCCACAGAAGGACACCCTGATCATGCAAACATGCTCTTGCCCATACAGCAGGGAGGCAGAAGGCCTTAAGGGGGTGGGATGGAAGAGAAACTGCTCCTTGCCCTTTTCTGAAGAGCACAGATGAAAAGGATTGGCAGAACATAGCCTAAAAACACATTTAATTGTTCTGTTTTCCACTGGTAGCCATAGTGTGCATATTCACACCTTTTAGCAAGCTCTCTGAAACATGGCAATTGATAGAGTTCCATTTTGACTCATATAAGCTCAAATGAGTACAGTCTGATTATCAAAGACACTTTATAATGGTAGAAATGTGACACTGTAAACAAGCTGCCAGTTCTTTGTTACTTTTCATTGTTACATTGCATTTGCTTTTCTGTACCTGGTCAGTAAATGAAAAAAGACATTCTTTCTTTGTAGAGAAAGAAAGTCAAAAGTGGATTATTGTTTAAGTAGCTGCTCAGAGAAGAGGAAGGACCTGAGAATAACAGAGAAAATTGCTGCAGGTTCATAGTCAAGTCAAATAGGAGAATAACTGGGTGAAAGAATGTATGCCATCCAGGGATTGGTACAGAGCAGTTTCTGTGTCTTGACATGAGTGTAATGAGAGTTTCCAGAGAGAAAAAGTACTTACAGGAGAAAATGGGTATGAGAATATCTGAGCTACAAAAGGATCTTAAAGTCTATTCATTTTGAAATAAAGATTTTAATAAAAACATTCTTCTTCAAATATAAGCCATTACCAGATTGTTCCTTTTTCTGCATAACTCAAAGAGGATATTAGTCTTTTGACAGTAATCCTTGCATTGCTGCTAGGCTGTGAGGATAAGGAAGGATCTTGTCCCTTGGAACATTTAGTGCCACAAGAAGCTATTATTAGTAGTGGGTGTTAATGGTAGTAGTTTAGTGACTGCCCTGTGCTTCCTACAAAACCAGTGGATTAGTGTGTTCTTGCTCAATTTCTTTGGCTGAGTTTAATTATGCTACTTGGCTTCACCACTTTTGTTTGAGGTGAGAAGAGAGACATTTTCCCTTACTATCCTGGCATGTCCTTTGTTGATCTCCTCTGTAACAGCCTTGACTTGGGATAATTCACTTGCTTTCCTAATGTCTTCATAGACTTAAAGTACTTTTTTCACTTGCTTTGATAATTTATTCTTTAGATTTTCTTATAATTTTTAAATCTCCATTTTATATCCATCTTGAGCAGATGCTCCATTCTGCTGGAACTGATGACAGTTTTGTTTCAATAATTACTTTTACCCTTTTGCTTAAAGTCCCTGAATTAAGCCCATTTTTTATCTCATCCATTTGGAGGAAATGGAAATAAAGTAAAAAAATTCTTCCACTTTCCAATGACAATTTCATCTCTTTTTCATGTCTTTTAAATAATTTTAAACCTTCCCTGTTTCAGTTTCTACCATTTCCATAGGTTGTCAACCACAGGACTGAACATAACTTTAACCTGCAGAGTTAAATTACAAGGATGCCTGGTAGAATTGCATCAGATTTGGCAGCTTTGCTGGCCTCATCTAACATACAGACCTACAGCCCACCTACTACAGTTATGAGCTGTATTCTTGTTTGGTTTCCTGAGCAGTTTTATCTCTTGAGATAAATCACAGAATCACAGAATCACAGAATATTATGAGTTGGAAGGGACCCACAAGGATCATCTAGTCCAACTCACCACCTAACACCCGTACAGAGACCGAGAGCACATCCCAGAGCATAACACCAACCTAGATCCCTCACAGTCTAGCAGGCCACTCCGAGCCGGAAGGGGCCCAGTGTCATCCAGCCCTACACCCCCCAGCTAGACCATGTCACTAAGCTCCTCGTCCAGTCTTCTCTTAAACACCTCCAGGGAAGGCGACTCCACCACCTCCCTGGGCAGCCCATTCCAATACGCAATTACTCTCTCTGTGAAAAACCGCTTCCTAACGTTAAGATTAAACCTCCCCTGGCGTAGCTTGAGGCCGTGCCCTCTCGTTCTGGTGTCGTCAGCCTGGAAGAAGAGGTCTACACCCATCTGGCTGCAACCTCCCCGCAGGTAGTTGTAAACAGCAATGAGGTCACCTCTGAGCCTCCTCCAGGCTGAACAATCCCAGTTCCTGTAGTCGCTCCTCATAGGGTCTGCTGTCCAGTCCCTTCACCATCCTCGTTGCCCTTCTCTGGACCCTCTCAAGCAGCTCTAAAAATAATACATAATCACCTCTTCAGTAAAATCCAATGACCTCAGATAAGATTAAAATTTGTAATGTGGTAGACTTGTTCAATAAAATGTTATGACATATCCCTTAACATAAAGAATGTTGAGTGCGGATGAGACAGTCACAAGAGCAGGAGAGGATTGGCTATAAAATGAAGTGCAAAAGGGGTTTTGTTTCAGTACTTTTCTCATGTTTGTCACAAAAACATGTTTGCACTCCTTGGTAGCTTATGTAACCCCAGCAGCCTCTGCAACTTACCACAGCAAACACCCAAGTGCAAATACCCAATTGCTGGGTGAAAGATGGATGACCTGTAAATAAGAGAACAGGACAAAAAATAATGGCAGCAAAGACCTATTCAGTTCTGCTGCCAGGTGCAAGGAGCCAGTCTACATTAAGTGAACTGGCCTATTTGATCACAAAAGTATGTTGGCACCTGGGCCCAGAGGTAACGGAGCCCTGAATGAGGCACTTAGTTTTACGCATGGACATCTCAACAGGTGGTATGTAAGCTGGGGGAACAGACTTTCTGAACAAATACCAATGAAAAGAGGAGCACACCAATCAGGGCTCCCCTAGGGTAACCCAGGGTTTCATTTGAACCAGGACACTCAAAAGACATCTAAGAAATCAGCAACAAAGCCTGAAACTGCAGGCGCTTGTCTCAGCCAGGTTTCCAAATAAGCACCTGATCTATCCTACTCTCTCACGTCTTCATAGCAGCCTACACCACATCCATGCCTCTGTCATGGAGTCTGAAGCTCAGGACTAGGATGTCTGGGATTGGGGTTTTGCCTGGGGAAAGTTCACAGGTTCACAGGTTATTCCGAGTTGGAAGGGACATGCAAGGATCATCTAGTCCAACTCCCAAGCAAATGCCCTCCCAGGGATCAAACCCACAACCATGGAAGCATGGGCATCATGCTCCATTCATCCGATCCTCTCATTTTCTAGGCCATGGCACTGAGCTCTTCATCCAGTCTTTTCTTAAACACCTTCAGGGATGGTGACTCCACCACCTCACTGGGCAGAGCATTTCACTGAGAGATCACTCTCTCTGTAAAAAAGCTCTTCCTAACATCCACCCTCAGATAGTTGTAAACAGCAATGAGGTCACCTCCGAGCCTCCTCTTCTCCAGGCTGAACAACCCCAGCTCCCAAAGTCGCTCCTCACAGGGCTTGTTCTCCAGTCCTTTCACCATTCTTGTTGCCTTTCTCTGGACCCTCTCGAGCAGTTCAGCATCTTTCTTAAACTAGGGAGCCCAGAACTGCACACAGTACTCAAGATGTGGTCTGACCAGTGCTGTGTACAGGGGAAGGACAACCTCCCTGGTCCTGCTGACCACACTGTTCCTGATATAGGCCAGAATGCCATTGGCTCTCTTAGCAACCTGGGTACACTGTTGGCTCATATTAAATTTTCTGTCAATCATTTTTCCTAAATCCCTCTCCATTTCACAACTCTCCAGCCACTCATCCCCCAGCCGATAGCGATGCATTAGATTATTATGTTCAAAGTGAAGAACCTGGCATCTGGTCTTGTTAATTCTCATACTATTGGAATCCGCCCATTTCTCTAACCTATCAAGATACCTGACTTTGGTCAGTGTAATGCTCCCTGGTGCAGTCAGGCAGGACCATGGAGGCTTTGGTAGAAGCACAATGTGCTGTGGGAGGACAGGGGCTGTAAGAGGAGGAGTGGAGGAACTCAAAGCTTAGGGACACACTTTCCCAGAGAATGGCCACAGAGTGTGAATGATGATGATCGCTGGTCAGGCGTCTGCAGCCTATTTTCCCTCTCAAACACGTCTGCTATTTTTCCTTCTACACCTGTTCTCCCTTTGACTAAGGCAGGTCTGGACCAGGACATGTTACAACACTTTTCAACCTTCTCCCTTCTTGGTCTTTCATCCAGAGCTCTTGAAAGTTTCTGTAAGGTCATCAACATTAAGGCAAGGAAACTGATAGAAACCAAGTCCAAATAACTGCCTGAGTATGCTCTGCCAGAGCTGTGCCAAGGGGAGTTCCCCACTGCCTGCTCTCTGCACAGAACACTTCAAAATACAGTTTCCAATTCACAGGCCTATTGCCTGCTTTCAGTGATTTCGGTATTTTTTCTTAGGAATGTTTATGAGGCTTTACCTTATTGTATTCATACATTACGTGCTTCTAAAGATACCATTTTGTTCTGATTTTCTATATTCATAGATGGCCTTGCATCTCTTTGCATAAATACACATAAAAGTATATATATTTACACTCAAATACTTCTTAATCCAAAGGAAACATGTTATAAGAGGGTACTTCGAGATCAGAGCAACTTGGTCTAGTGGAATGTGTCCCTGCCCTTGTCAGGGGTGTTGGGAACTAGGTGATCTTTAAGGTCCTTTCCATGCAATGATGAGTCCAAATTACAGTATTCAGCCAGTGAGCCGGCAGTACAAAAACACTTGGAGGAAGATAGTGTCCACTGGAAGATGCAGCAGAGCATCTGTCACATTCTGTCTCTTGTCACAGTGGTCCTCCTGTGACCAGACAAGGTTACAACGAAGATTTGCTTTATTAACAGTGTCTGGAATAGGATTACAATGTCATTACCACTCCAAAAGAAACAAGGAAAAAAAAGAAACATTTCCACAAGAAGTAACAGATGTGATTCCAAAAGACTTTTCTGAAAAGTGTTTTAATTATTTAGAGTTTCTCACTGTATAGAGGCAAAATTTGTACAGATTTTTGAACCATAAATAGTAGATTCATATTATATTTTAAGACATTTAATGCCAATGGAAGAGTGGACGCATTTCTACAGAATTAGACCATATAAAATGTCATTTGTGGAGGTATATTCGAAAGGCATCTAATTTGAGTTCTGTGCAAAAAGCATGGCAAAATGTATTTTTTGTACAAAGAATAAATTCTGATTCATTCCCACAAATGCAATGATGAAATTCCCAGTTCTTACTACGCTGAACAAAAAATGGACAGAGTGCTGATGATTGCAGGGAAAAAACCTGCCTTCTGACAGGAACATGGAGTACACGACTGAAAAGGTGCTTTTATCTTGTTTTCATCTCTAATTTCATAGTCATTGATTAACAGACATACTCTGTGCTTCATGTGATATCATGCATTATTCAAGCAACTTCTTAAAATTTAACAAAAGCACAAGGAACTAGAGGAGAATATCACAATACACAGAATTTTAAATGTTGTTAAACCAAAGGTATGCTTTAAAGAAAATATCTACTAAACATACCAACATAAACAAGCTGATTTCCACACAGCATGAAGCCTGGTTTTCTTTGCCTTGTTTACCTGGGTTTTTCTGTGCCAGGAGCCCTGGGTACAAAGCCAAGCAGTAGCTGAACAACACGCTGTAAGTAAGCAAATCATTACAGAAAAGAAAATAACATTTTTACTCATTAGGCTCACAATTCTTATTCATTAGTATATTCTTTCCTCTTGATTAAAAAGTAAAGAGGAAGAGGGCTGGGATTTTTAAAAAAGTACACAGGTTTTTGAAGTGCAGCATTTCTCAAAACTGCAGCAAGGAGTTAAGAAGGAAAAAGTGATTTCTGTGTGCAGCGCCACACTTGAGTCAATCCAGGTTACATGCTTTCTCAGCAGGCAAAATTCTATATTCTGGAAAGATATAAAGCATGGTAATGTCAGGCTGGTACAGGACCCGAAATACTGAATGCAGATAAATTATAATAGCTTCCACCCTCCTTTCCTGTAAATATACTGTATAATTGTTTTCCACTAGATTGAAAACTCCTGTTGTTTCATTCTTTTACTGACCTTAATAATCTTCTTTATGCTGTTTGACCTCAGACCTGATCATATTTTTCCTTATGACTACTTCAAGCTTTCTACTGATATGGGTTTTTTAATACAAATCGAAAAACAAAACACAAAAATCATAACTGCAACAAAATACATGCATTACACAAGCACGAGATGCCTTTTGTCTGGATAACATGATCGCACCCATCAATAGTGGCAAGCAAGAGACAGCAAACTTCATGATAGACTGAGATTACAGAGAGTTCCTGAGATTTACAGACCAAATCAAATTATACTCCTGACTCCCTAGGGAGCCTTTCACACCTATCACAATTTGGTATCACAGTTATTGTGACTATGCCTATCACAAGAGAATCTCCCAAGATCCTATAAGTCATTAGAAATAAGTACCTCAAAGTGTGAGTGCTTAACAAGAATGGACTTTTCTCTGACTCACAAGTCTGAGAATTTACTATTGCAGCACTTATTGAACACATGTGTAGACTTTGTTATTTTAGAGCCAAACCTTATCCTACAGCAAGAGGCTGAAGAAGACTCTCAGTATAGCTAGTGAAATTACAAAACAGTAATCTTTCTCTATGGGAGGCAGTGCGATGCGCAAAGACATCTACATTTAGAGTGTTTTCCCACATAAACGTTTTTAACAGGTTGCCTTGTGTTGACTAGATATGTAGACGATAGGTGGATTAGGCAGCAGACAGATCATCTACCTAAATACCATCATGAAACAGCTGCCCTCTTCTTTTCTATCCTGTTAATGCTAATCTTCCAAATCTCAAGCAGGCACCGGTATTACTCCTAGAAAGACAACAATCAGAATAATGGACCTACAGAACACTATGCAAAATGACACTTCACATTAGAGGAGCCCTCCTCTTTTCATCTGAGTATTCAAAGTCTTGGAGGCAGCACATTTAGAACAAAACTCCTGTACTGAAACCTTGAGAGCTTCACAAATCACATTTTCTTTGCAAGCAAACACAGCATTTTATTTTGTAATTGCCAAGCTGCTGATTTTAATGTAGAGTGGACTCTGTCAGTAGGCTGGGATTAATGTTGCAGAGAGGCTGCAAGTGCCTAACAGGAAATAACATTCCTTCTGATAAAATCATCTTTATTACCTGTACTTGCACTTTCTGGTTCTAATGAAAAATCTCTGGCCCAGAATGGTTTCTAAGCACTTGGGGAGATGTTATGCATTTACCTATGCCTTATTCATTATATAATTACAGTCAGTCTGGAGCTGAGTCATATGCATCAGGGTTTTTTTCTTCTCTAGAGCCAGATTTGCTGGACTCTTTCAATTTCATGTGCCTCTTGAGGATGTTTCTGTGCAGAGCAAAGGTCTGGACTGGATGATCCTTGTGGGTCCCTTTCATCACAGCATATTCTGTGATTCTGTGAACTTTGTGTGAAAGCTTTTAATACTGCTTAGTATTGGTACCCAGCTATAAGCCATTGCGTCTCTGGACTATGTCTGCATGTTTTCTGTTTGTAATTTACCATGTCTGTTTTGCTGACCTCTGTATGCTGGAGACCATGGGGATACAGGTGTGGTGAGGTTGGAGGGAGTGTGGCACTTCTGCCTCAGTCTGGATAACACCTGCTCTCACCTGAATTCATTTTTTACCATGACACGGTGTGTGAGCACTAAAAGCAGCATGCAGTGAGTCATTGCCCCATTTTCTCTGTAGAGAGACACTTGTGTGAAAAGCAGGTTTGATTCTGCCAATTTAAGATGCTTACAACAGGGATAGGTGAAAACACCGTAGAGTAGGATCTCTTTTACCTTCATACTGAGCAAATTGAAAAACCACTGTGTCATGAATAGGTTCAGCAATAAATATCCCAACTGGTATAACACTGTGGTTTGGTTCCTGTGGACTTGTAACTTAACACAGTGCAAAGTTAATACATTCCTGTTCTGGACAGGTGAGAGCTGATTCCACTGACAGCCACCTGGAGGGGCTGGAATATTTTTTATGGGAATTTATCTTTTTAATCTTCATGACAGAAACTAGGAAAAGTCAGTCAAGAAAACTATTTCAGAATATTCTGGTGTCTGCTAGGACACTTTCTCATCGTACTGAAAAGTTCTTCTACCCTGGAGAAGGAATGGCTGACATTTCTCAGGGTTATACTCTGCTTCATGTACTGCAGCTGAACTGCCAGCTGAGACCCAAGACAGGCCAGTAATTAGTTCAGTGCATATCAGGTCCCATTCAACTCCCCTTTGTGAACACAAAGGCTGGGAGGTAGCCAAGGCAAGAAAATGTACAGCAAAATACAAGTGACATGAATGGCATAATAAACAAAAGCAGATGTGCTTCTTCACACAGTTAGTGTGAGGGAGGTGGGAGCAAAGTATGTTTCAATAACAACAAAATAAAACTGTTACCTGAATGCAGGAGGCTTTGCAGACAAAGAAATTTCTATCAGTGATGGTTAGTGGAGTCTCATTCGCAGATCACAAGGTAGCAGCTGTGGGGAAATGACTGTTGTGGGTACCAAACCCATACAACAGCCCACATAAACGACAAAAGCATGATGTTCAAGTTCAAGGTTTCCAGTGACATACCGTTGGTACTTGGGTTGGTAAACCCAGAGCCTTTCACAATTTTGTGAGATGGTTTGAAGTTCACTACTACTCTGCCACATCCTCTGTACTCCCAGATGCAGCAGGTTCCAGATCCAGACCAAAGGCATACAATGTAATAAATTAAACATTATTTAAATTTAAATGAGTCTCGAGTGCAGATGTTGTCACTCTTGAAATTCTAGACGCTTGAAAGCTCTAAATATGCCTGGCTTATGAGTTGCTATAAAGCTGTTGTGAAAGTACTGGCCTCTGTACCGACACGAAAAGTTTTCACTGCATGTTTTATTGGAGTGATAAAGAATATTTTTGATCCTACCTAAAAGGTTACGCTGACCTAGAACTTTAGCCTATCCGTTTCATGTGTCACCCTCACCAACTAAGAAACCCAAATCTTTACTTTCTAAAGATACACCTTGGGTGAGAACACTTCATAGGTAAGGCAGTTTTCCAAGATTATTTCAGTGTCAGTGCTGAAGTTCCTTACTTAAGTTATATCGAGTCCATCAT
>WEKX01008777.1:27785-42936 GCA_013390025.1 Pitta sordida
TGGTGAGTTGGACTAGATGATCCTTGTGGGTCCCTTCCAACTCATAGTATTCTGTGATTCTGTGATATATCTCGTATCTAAATATCCTTTATATTAAGTCTCTCAGGGCTGCCGACAGCAGAGTACATTATATAAATCAGGGTATTCAGAAGGAAGAGAATTACTTTAACAAGATAAAATGCTTTGCAATATGTGCACCTAAATGACAGTGACAATTAATAAAATAATACATGGGGTTTGGATAACTTGTTTATATCTCTTAGAATTAACAGAGTATGACAACATATTCGTTTTTTACATCAAGTTATCCATGCCTCAGGAGTAAGGCTTTGTCTTCCACAGGAAGTTTAGTGAAGGCTGTGAGGGCTCTTCTTTGACTATGTTTTCATGTGAATAAGTTTGTTATTCTTCATTTACACATTATGGTCAGATACTTGGTCACAATAGGGATGCCTAAGCACTACCTTCAGGTGAAAGAATAAATGTTCTCCTTTCTGGATTCCTAAAACGATTTCTTCTTGGCTCATATACTGAGTTATGCACCCATATCTTGGTATAAACCATGTGTGAAACTGCAAACTTTTGCTTACTGATGTTATAGTGGATCATCAGGGATGTAAAGAAGTATCCGTAAGTCAATCATTATAATATTAATAGCAAAAATATTCATTCACATCCTGAGGATGGTAGTTATTCATGACAGATATTTCCAGCTGAATTGCAAACAAAACAAGAGATTTTCTTTTTTTCAGTGTTACCTATGTAGAATTAAATAGTATTTTAGTATTGTTACATGGAAACAAGATGCAAATGAGTTATAGGTGAAAAATACTTGTTTATATACATTCGGGATCCAGTGTGCATTTCAAGTTAGGCTTTTTGAGGAGTAGGAAAATGAATTTGAAAATTATTTTCTAGTGTTATTTTGGAAAGCTCACAGTCATTTTCATAAAAGTTTTTCCATTTTATTTCTTTGTTTCCTTATTCCTTATATTCCTCTAATGCCAAATGGCATTTTTTTTCACTAATGGCACTGTAGCCCTAAAGACCAGGAACAGCAGTAGGCTTATTAAAAATTTAAAAGGACCTCTGAGGTAAAATAGCAAGAGATGCTTGACTACGCTATCAATGATTTTGGAGTTGAGGGGGGGGGGTATTTATTTATTTCTCCTTATACTAATTTATTTTCAGAGAACCTGCAATATTCAAACCAGAGGACAAGGAGAATAGGTTTTCAGACCAGGAGGTGTATGTTTCACAAAAAAACACTAGAAACTGAATGAAGAAATAAAACAAAAACAGTAATTAAAATAAAAGAAGAATTACCGTTTAAGCTCACCTTCTTGGGGGGTAGTTAGTTGCTGTTGCAACTAAACAACCAATGAAGTTGATCACCAGTAAGAATTAAGGTGTAGCTGCTTAAGTTGAACTCCCTGAGCTGAGATATTTAACACAAAGAAATAAATTATAATTAGAATAAGATGTGATATCCTACACATACTTATGATTTAATGAAAAAATAAGTTTACAGTTATAGTGTTGAGATTTATGATGCAAATGTTTATGCTTCTGTTTTAGCCCTGAAAAGAAAGCAGCTCTATGCATTCCAATAAGAACACTGAAGTCTGAACAGCAGTTCATGTACCCAGAGAATTTATTCATAATAGATAATATTTCTGGTACTAACTTAATTCCAAAACTTACTTAAAAAGAAGGATCACCTCACTAACTGATGAAAAATCATATACGTAACACTGCAGAAACTTATTATTTCTGAGAATAAACATGAAATATTGCACCTGGTTACAAAAATTCTGTTCAGCTAGTAAAAGAGTAAATTCCTATTGAATCACTAATGTAAAAGCAATCAGGGAGGTACAAATTATTTGTTTACCATAATTCTAACTTATCTGTGATCTAAAGTGCAATATTTTTTATAATATAGTCCAAAAAAAACCTGTTTATGTTGGTGTTCAGCAGGTGACAACTAGTTTAGAAACCTTCCTTGAGGTTTGCAATACAGCAAGATGATAAGGCCTTCGCATGAGTAAAGGTGAAATATGCCAGGATTTATTAAAAATTTAGACATAAGGGATGCATATGTCTTGTTGTTTATGCTCCTAGATAAAAAAGATTTATCTGAACATGGCAATGTTTACTGTTTCTTTTTTGTGAAGCATAAATCTTTGCACCTCCTCGTTAATATATTCAAATGTTTTCCCTTTCTACTTAAACTATAGGTAATGTTTCCCAGAGGCTGCAATGTAATATTTAATTAAGTTATTTACTTTGATTCAGAAATTGCAAACTATCTAATTCACAAACCCCAAGTCAATACTTAAACAGTAAAAAATTAAATTTAATAGTCATTTTATATATACTTTATATACTAGGAATTAATTTCATAATTCCTTGGTGATTGTGAAAATCACCTCCCTGCCTTGGGCAGGAACACCTTCCACTAGACCAGATTGCTCACAGCCCCATCCAACCTGGCCTTGAACACTTCCAGGGACAGGGCAGCCACAACTTCTCCAGTCATGCGGATACAGAGTCTCATTATCCTCACAGTAAAGAACTTCATCCCAATATCTAACCCAAACCTACTCCCTACTTTGTCCTATTCGTACATGCTCCTGTAAGGAGTCCCTCTCCAGCTCTCCTATAAACCCTCTTTCTTTAGGTACTGGAATATGGTTTAATGATTGTAAGGGCTCCCTGGGCCTTCTTTCCTCCAGAGTTGGACTAGATGATCCTTGTGGGTCCCTTCCAACTCATAATTTTCTGTGATTCTGATTCTGAGTGAACAACCGCAGCTTTCAATATCTGACCATCATCTGTAAAGCTGTTTTATTATGTTATCATGGGAAGACATGACAAGAGAAAGTATATCTGTGTAAAGTTTCATGTATTCATTATAATTCTCTGCATTTTGCTCCATAAAATTGTTTTCTCCTTTGAGTGACTTCTCATTTACTCTTTAAGCGTGATGAATTATTTTATTCAAAATACAAAACAAAAATACAACCATCGCCCCAAAAACCAACAAACCAAAAACCAAAACCAAAAACATGGTGAATCAGACTTTATACAGATCAGATAATAACAGCTTCAATTCTTCCTTCAAGTGATATCATGAAAAGAAAAAAACTCACAGAAAATAGTTCTGCTAAGTCAAATTAATACAAATTGGGACCAAACCCCAAATAAATTGATTTTAATGTATGTATATTCTTCTTATTACGTTGACAGAAGATTATCTGAATGTCTTAACTGTACATTTCTATACCTTCCATTTCTTTTTCATTTAACTTTAGCTCTGACTACAGAATTTGTGCAATTTATTTAGGGGATAACCATAATCTTAACATGTTTCTTATCTTAAATTTTCTTTTAAATAATCACTTCAATTTAATTCCATTATTTTTACAGTATGTAAAATATGTATTTGTGTGAATGTGTTTGTCTCTGGAGGTCTACAGAGTGAAGAATTTGTTTTCAAATGTTTATGAATAACTGTTGCTCTACTCACTGCTTGATTCAGAATTCTTAGTACATTTGAAATATTTAAGTGTGCTGAAAATATATCTAAGTATCCCATTATAAACCATTTCAAGATCATAGTTTTGTAACAGAATGGAATAATCTGATAATCTGAACAAAAGAAATGCTGAGAAAAAAATGTGTGTAATATATTAAAAAAGAATATACAGTTGGGCCTCCAGTACCACAGTACCGCGGGTCTTCATGCCCCACTATGTAGCCCTCCATCCACGTAGAATGGCAGCTCATTAATATGCAAATTTTCCCTGCACCCTCACACTGCTCCCTGACGTTCCAGAGCTGTTTTGGCACTGCTCTGCTGTGTGTCAGTGTTTGTGTCAGCGCTTCCTGGTGCCCATGGCCACCTCACACCAGGAAAAACCCTTTTCTGCTTGGCTGGGGACAATGGTGTGGGGAGCCGCCCACGCCGCTGTCCTGTTGGCTCTCCGGGTGAGTAGACCTGGTCTCTCCATACTCAGGGTAGACGTCTATCCTGAGAAAGTCTTAGACACCACGTCTAACCTGAGAGCGTGTAAATCTTTCATAACTGCATGCAGCCTCTTTGCACTGAGTGGGGCGGGCTGGGCCAGGCGCCACTCGGAGTAGACCCACCACAGCTGCTGCGCTCCCAGCAGAGCAGGATGGGGGGAGCAGGGTGCCACTCAGAGCAGCCCCGCTGCAGCCACTTCCCTCTGAGTTGAGCAGGACAGCATGGGCCAGGCGTGGTGTGGGCATGTCACCAGCAAAACTGCTGCAGCTGCCTGGCTTACAGCACAGCGGGGCAGGCATGGCGTGGGCAGAGCAGCGTGCCAGTGGTCTGTGCCACGGTGTGGGGGTTGATTTGACAATTCATGACTGTCTAATTTGAATATTCATAACTGTCAGTTCACGCAGGCACAGTCACGAAACAGACCTCCTTAATCGCTGAAAAATCATGCCACATAGGGGTGAAGCTGCTGTCTGGCAGGCGCGAAGTTGAGAGGGCTTACTGTAGTGAGAGTTTCCAGAAGCTGTTAGGCACATTGGACTATTCAGGAGAGGCAATACAGGATAAACCTGTGACCTTTTCCTTTACATGTTTCTTTCCCCTTTAAAAAGAATTAGTGATCTTTGGAGAATAATTAAACTTGGAACTGTCCTTTTTCCTCCAAGAAGGAAAAAAAATATGAAAGCTACTAAACAGAGTTACAGGCACAGAAGCCACTCCTTCTCCAAAAAAACAAATACAAAAAAAAAAAAAAATTAAAGAGAGAAATTAGTCAGAATCAGCTAATACTATTTCAGGTGATTCCATTGAAATAGCTGATAGAGACATCTGTTTTAAGGTGAAAAAACCTATGAGACTATCCTAGTCTAACTTCCTACATAATGCAGACAAAAAATTCCATTCAGTAACTCTCATTGAGATAATAGATCTCTTGATCCATTTGATTTGGTCCACTACTTTTTGAAAGATTTTATTATTTTCTCCCTAGGAGGTAAAACATTGTGAGACAGCTACAGTATTTGATTCACTATTTCATTTGCAAAAAAAGTTTACAATTTTGGTCTGTGGTGACTGTGAAGATGTCAATAGCCCATACTGACATCTCAAGAATTGGTTCACTGCCAAAGTGAGAAGGGCAGTGTTTCAAAGAAAATGAAAACCTTTTCAGAATCACAAGCTGACAACAGCAAATGTCGAGATGACAAGGTCAAACGGCAGGTGTCTTTGTCATTGAATATAAAGAAAGGTCATATATGGGATGAGTTTCTGATTTTTAAGAAAATACTAACTGGCACTTTGTAATAAGACATCAGAAAAAAAGGAATAAAGAAGAAGTCTAGTCACGTATAGAAATAGAGTTCACTCTATAAATGACATGAGCACTAGACATGCACACAAAGGCAGAATGAAGAGATACAGAACTTATTTCTTGAGAGATCAGACAGCTCTCCATGAAAGAATTCGTTTTCTCAGTGTTTGGATTTTCTAAGCTTGAGATCAGTCTCTCTTTTTTTTTTCTTTTCCTCCACACACTAGAATTCACAAAAAGGGGAAAATACTATTGGCTTCAGATAAATGTGTCCTTGGTATTTAAATAGATACAATAAATGTGGTTGGCTTAAAAATGGATTATTTGTAGTGGTGGAAACCAATAGTCATTGATTCACTGCAGTAAGCTGATAGAGAAAGGTTAGTTTGAAAATGAGAAACTTGCTTATTCAAATTGTATTGTGAAATTACCCTGAACCAACTGAAGTATTTAAAGCAATTTTAAGAAAGTAGATTTTTTGAATTACAGTCAGCCTTCTTCCACTTCGCATTCCCCCATATTGCGGCTTCACATTTTAATGGCGTTATTTTTCACTGATTAAGGAGGCCCCTTTACGCAACTGTGCATGCACAACCTGACACGCGTGAATATTCAATTAGGCACTCATGAATATGCAAATCAACCAGCACAGCTGCCGCGGCAGCTCCGCTCACAGCAGAGCGGCCACAGCAGCGGCTCCCCGGGCGGGCTGGGTGGTGAAGCGTCAGCTCCGCTCTCAGCACAGCTGGACGTCTGCCCCACTCCAAGAAAGGAGGCTTCATGCAGTTATGAAAGATTTACGCACTCTCAGGTTAGACATGGTGTCCAATTTATGGTGTCCCGAATGACTGTCCAAGACATACTCATTGCTGTGGTTTGACCCTGGCTGGATGCCAGAGACTCACCCACAACCTCTCCTGGAGGAAAACCCGGAAAATAAAACTGGAAAATAAAACTGGTCACAGGCAAAAAAGCAAGGCAAAACTATAAGTAAAGAATATAAAGGATTTATTTACTAACTAACAAGATCAGAACTGANATGCCTGGAAGAACATCCCTACCCCTTCTCTCGTGGGCCTGCGGGGGTCTTCGGGCTTTCAGCTTCTCGACACAAGTTCTGAGCTGGCACCTACATCTTGCTACTGAGTTTTTTTTTCTTGTCTCCCAAATATGTTATTCACAGAGGCGTCTCTATCTCTATAACCTTGAAGGCCATGGCAGCACTGAGGCCCAGGCAAGAACTGAGCTGTTAACCCCCTCTCTGCCAGAGCAGCAAAGAACCCCTAAACCATAACACTCATCTACCCCAAGTATGGAGAGACCACATCTACCCACCTGGAGAGACACCAGGACAGCGGTGCAGGCAGCTTCCCCGCACCACTGCCCCCAGCCAAGGAGAAAAGTGGTTTTTCCTGGTGTGGGGTGGTCGTGGCCCTGGGAAACACCAATACAAACACCAAGACAGAGCAGGGCAGTGCCAAAACAGTGCTGAAGTGACGGGGGCCGTGTAAGGGTACAAGGGAAATTTGCATATTAATGCGTTTGAGTTGCCAATCAGTGTGGAAGGCGGGTTTCCCGTACAGGGGAGAAGCCCGCGGTCCCATGGTACAGGAAACCCGACTGTATAATAATCTGGAAACAATGTTACAATGGCTTTGAAGGGCAGTTTGGACAGAAGACGCCAATGGCAAGGATGGATGATCTAGATTTTACAGTTATACCTCCTCCATCGCGAGGAAAGGGACAGGCCAAAGGCATCGCGAAACATTAATCTCGCAAAGAACTTCCGGTCGTTACTATGCATGCAGGCCACGCCCATGGCTCCACCCCCCCGAACTCCAGAGCTCTGCGGACAATTCTCTGCTCCTTCCCCTTGTCTCTCTTGGCACAAGCGAGCAAAGGGAACCGTTTCTGAGAGGCTGCTGTGACTGTGTGTGTGTTCCCAGCGAAACTCCGCGCCACTGCTCTCCCGGACAGGCCGGCCCGGCCCGGCCCCGCTTCTGTGTGCTCGCGCGGGGTCTCAGTGGAGCACACAGAGGCAGGTCAGGGTGTCGCGGATCTCTAAATGCCATGCCCGAGCCGCCACCGCGCCGTGCCCGCACCGTGCCCGCGCCATGCCTGAGCTGTGCCCTAGCCCTGCCCGCGCCGCCCCGTGCCATGCCCAAGCCGCCATGGGGGTAGGGGAGTGGAGGTGTCAGGTTGGTATGGGAGTTTCTTTCCCTTTNGCATTTGGGCACTTCTGGTTAATCCATCCAGGGCCAAAGTCAATGGACCAGCTGCTGCAAGCAGAGTTGCCAAACAACCTGAAAAAATAAGAGACAATTCTAATTTTTTGTAAAATTCCCAGCATCCTGGTAAAAGAGTGCAGGTCCCATTTTTTTCTGTAAATCTAACACAGCACACCTAGGCATTTTAACACAGCACACTGAAACCAAGCCACTGGATTACAGAAGGATCACGTAGGAACCTGTCCAACCATGGCCTGCTCCAGCTGAATATGTCAAAGTTATTTTCCAATTCCTAGGAATAATTCTTAACTAGGAGTTCTTTCATAAGCAACTTTTTACAAGACCTCAAATAGTCCCTCCTTTCAAAATCTACAGTACAGATTCCCCACTTGTTGAAATCAGCTTTGGTAAACTATGCTGATTTAGGTTAGATCAAAATTTATCTTGACACATTTTGATAGGCCATAACAAGACAAATATATAGTTCTAATTTCTCATTGAATGAGGAAATGTCTTAGAATGAGTCCTTCAATGTAAATCATTATCTGGGTGTTCATTTGCCTGCATTGTCCAGCCACGTTTATTTAGATATGACAGTAAGCAAGCTTAAAAAGGATCCACAGATATGGATGTGACTTCATTTAAAATACTAGTATAGCAACCACTGAATTTTCTTCTTTCATATCTAATCAGACTTTATTAACAAAGGTTGGGGAACCAGGTAAAATTCCTGTGTGCAAGATTGTATAAAACACAGGGCAGAGAATAGAGCTAATTAGATATTCCTTTTTATCCAGTATTTCAGTAATTCTGAGAAATAAGTAATTTCTATAATGGAAGGTGCAAAGAGTTCACTAGACTTCAATCTGGGCAGGAGGAAGCTTTGAGAAACAAATGCGAGTGTCCTTGGGGCAGCCACAATCTGCTGCCACGTGCCACAACCTCTTGCCTTGATTTGCAGGCAGTGGGGATATGCTGCTATAGGTCCACAACTAATTAGAATGTATTCTCAGAGCAAAGGACCACTAAGTCATTGTAATTCCATGGCTGTTTTATGTGTTCTGCTTATAAATGTGTTTATAGGTGTGATGCTGCTCCCAAAGGGGTGACAGGAAAACCTGGATTGTGGTGGACAGATCTTCCCTACTTGCACCTGTGCCAAGGCTGCACTAATGGCAGAGGTGTTACCCGCTCCAGTAAATGCACCAAAAAGCACATGTACTCTGTTTAATTGGTTTTGGCAGGGTATGGAGAAGGTTTTATCCCAGGTTCAAATCATCTTTGAAAAAATCCCATCTTGACATCATAAAATCAGTCTGACAGCCCCTGTTCCTGGTTTCAGATCAGTTAGGAGGGCTGTTCCTCACTCTACTCACTGCCTCCCAGCACAGACCAGTCCTGGAGCAAGGGATGATGGGGCCTGCCATCAAATCTTTGGGCTGTCAGCACTGCCAAAGGGGAAATTCACTGCAGTGAAGGCACAGTACAGAGAGAGAGGTCTAGTCACTGCTTTAATCTCTCATAAGCACTGCTGACCTTCCATAGCTCAGAGGAAGAAAGAGTTGCAGAGATTTCACATGGTCCTGTAAACAGTGGAAGAGTAATACAGAACTAAAAATATCATGGCATAAACTCCTTTCTGTTCTTGCAAAACCTGACCCTGGATTTGTGGATGCAAATATCTACTCCTCCCACTCCTTTTGTCTACACTACATCACTGAGCACTACAACTACTGCACTACAACATCTGAGCCCTGGGTTGCGTTGGAGACTCTCACATCAAGTCTGAGGCCTGTGGCTGTTATCTCTTGGTACACTTGTACCAGCACTGTCATGTAATTGCTCCTGGATGCTGGCCCTGACTTTTTCATGACAAATTTCCTGATGGACATGATCATATTTGTACTCATTTCCCACTCTTCGGTTGTTTTTTTTTATTTTGCAGCCATACTGCCTGGTATGGTTGGGACAGATAAACAAGAAAGAATCTCCTTTGCTCATAGCTGCTTCATGGAAAGAATTGTAAGACAACTAAAAATACATCCTTAACCTGGTGTTTTGTGAAAGGCTATCTATCAGGTCTTTAACTGGACATCTGTTGGCAGGAGGCAGAGAGATGAGATTTAATAGTGTCACTCCACAGACCTAAGATGAGTGAAAATTTTATTATGATTTTCTTTAATTACTTCAAGAGTCCTTATTCTTTTCTTTTCAGCCTGTTAGATCTAAGGGCCCACCTATAACATTCTAGCACTGCTTCTGCATTAAAACTTTGGGCTATTAGTTCTCAGCTATACTAAGTGGGCATGGGACAAAAAAAATAATATTGTTCTTTCATTTAGCATTATTTTTTTTCTATAATTCTGTATTTGAACTTCCATTGCATTCATGTAATAAGTTTTTTGTTATGTTTGGTGTTTTTCTTTTACTGAACTGCTGTACTAGGTGTGGGTCAGCCTAATACAGCAAAAGCCAGTCCCCATAACTGATCAGGATTACAACAGTTTTCTGGAGAAGTGTTAACAAATGGCCTCATTGCATCTCAAAGGATATATCTCACATATATTTTGTTCTCATAAGAGCAGGCATCCTGTATTGCGTATCAAGTCTAAGGACAAACTAAATTCGTCTAAGAATAAACTTCACATTTATTCTTAGTTCACTGATTTAAGAGCATGATACTACATACTGGAAATCTTTCTTTTCTTCTTTTAAAAAAGAAAACCTTCCAGTACTACTCTGAAACACTATAGAAAACTTTTCTTTCTTGCTAGGGAGTCTTATCACTCATAAGTCAGGTCATGAGCTTTAGACTTATGTGCCTCTTTTCAGACAGCTAAATAGAAGTTTCTTGCTTTTAAGGGGTGCTTACTAAGAATAAATACCTCCACTGATTTAATTAATCATTATGATACTTAGCAACTCAGAAGAATTCAGTTCTACTGTTCCTGGGGCATATAATGTAGCTCTAGGCATCCACAGAATAAAAAATTTATGTTAGTGTTAAAAACTCCATACGAAAAAGTCAGGGTAACTGTTTTGGCCAATTTCTCTCATCCACATTTCCAGTGTGCATTTAACATGGTCTGAAAGTTAAGCACTATTAGGAAGAAGGAGGCCTAGGGGAGCACTACAGCACTGGCAAGGTGATAAACTGCCAGCAGTATAGTCAGACTGCTACAGCACAGAATTGAGAATGTGGAAACACAAACTCTAATCCTGACTTGCTGTGTGGCTTTGGCAAAGTAATTTCAGTCCATTCTTTCAGTTTACTGGTGAATAAACAGTAAATTACTCTGAGGATGCTATGATATCTAATTAATTTTAGTCAAGCAAGCATTTTGAAAACAGACTATACTAAGCACAATTTTCTACTATTTTCTACTACGACTAGCAGAAGTAAAAGAGAAATCAAATAGGTGTGAGTTGTCTCTCTTCTAGCTTTCAAATATATTCAGGTTTTTGCTGTATCCTGTTTCAACTGGAACTCACCAACTTGACACCTATATGGATTAAAGTATCCACGTAAAAATGAAAAGAAAGTTCCTCCATACCTTCCTTCTAGTGTTGCCGTGACACATTGAAACCTGAGGGATTTTCTAACGCAAGAAACTATAACTACACTCACCAGTCTTTGTTTTTGAATATTCAAAATATTTGTGTTTGGTTTTTTATAAACTTTTTTAGCCTCTGTGGAACAGCAAAATAATTGTGTTACCTGTAATATGCAAACATATTAGACAGTGATTGTAAATTAAATGTTTAAATTATAGTCTTCCAGAAGATGCACATTTTAACCTGTGTCACAGAAAAAACCAGACAGATTTTGTTTTGTGAGAACTTAAGGAAAGAATTTAATTAAATTAAGCACTTCTAAAAACTTTGACCAGCTGTTTAAATGATCATCCTGCACCCCCTTTTCTCCAGACTAAACACCCTCATCTCCCTCAGTCACTCCTCACACGATTTGTGCTCCAGATCCTTCACCAGCTTTGTTGCCCTCTTCTGGACACACTGGTTGTTGACCAGCAGGCCCAGGTCCCTTTCTACTGTGTTGTACTTCCAGAAGACATCTTGCAAGTTGAAGTCCCCCAGAAGAACAAGGGCTAGGAGTTGTTAGACTTCTCCAAGATGCTCATAGAGTATTTCATCTGTCTCTTCATCCAGAGTGGTCTGTAACAGACTGTAACTGACTCACACCATGATATCTACCTTTTTGGCCTTTCTCTGATTCTTACCCATAAACACTCAAAGCATTCATCACCATCATTAAGCTCAGTCAGCCAAAACACTCCCCAACAGGATCTACAGGGGCTACAGCATCACATCTCTTTCCTTGCCTGTCCCTTCTGAAGAGTTTATAACCACTCATTGCAGCATTCCAGTTGTGTGAGTTATCCCACCACGTTTCTATGACAAAACCTATGTCATAGTTATGTGATACCATCAACACTAGAATGATGTTCTGTGAAAGAAGAGAGGTAGGAAGCAGAAAACAGATAAACCTATCTGACCATAAAAGAGATGTGCCACATGTCTAATTTCTGCTGCACAACAGCTTCCCAGCCTGTAGTCAGGTGGAACTCTCTCTTCTCACAAGTAACAAGCAATAGGTCAAGAGGAAATGTCCTTAAGTTGCGTAAGTTTTGCCAGGGAATTTAGATATTATAAAAAGATAGATGTTATGAAAAATTTCTTCGCAGGAAGGGTTGTCAAGCAGTAGAACAGGTTGCTCAGGGAAGTGGTGGAGTCACCAACCCTGGAGTTATTTAAAAGAGGTGTAGACATGCCACTTAGGGACATGGTTTTGTGATGGACTTAGAAGGGCTGGATGAAGTGTTGAATTTGATGATCTTAAAGGCATTTTCCAAAATAAATGAGTCTATGATCATATGATTCTCTAAATTCTTAATTTCAGTTTCCCTGTGGAATCCAGACATCTTATTAAGAAGACCGTTTTTAAACACTGGTCTCTAAAACCCAATTTTAAAGATGAAAAATTTACATTAATTCTCCAGTATTATATTAGTATAACTGATATTAATTCGTGGTTTCACTGTACTGATCTTCATGCCAAAACTTTCACTCAGTCAAAGAATAGGTTCATTTACATCTGCAGGTCTGTCCCCTGCTGCTTCATACCAATTTTTATGCCACCTTCCCTGCATATGTTTTTCAAGTATCTGCTAATTAACATTTAGCTCTGAAGTAACATGGCAGCA
Source organism: Pitta sordida (assembly GCA_013390025.1). Lineage (NCBI taxonomy): Eukaryota > Metazoa > Chordata > Aves > Passeriformes > Pittidae > Pitta > Pitta sordida. Next base: position 40,575 of record WEKX01008777.1, read on the forward strand.
AAAGAGAGGTCACTGGAAGGTTCTTGTTTCAGATAAAATATTTGCTCCAGTTATTGTGGACAGACGGTATTGGTGATGGAAAAGGCTCAGTAAATCAGATAGGTTTTAGAAAGTCCTTGTTTATTGGGAGTGTCACATGTCTCTCACCTCAGGTACATCTCTTGCTGCTTGCTGCAGCAACCCCTTGAGATTGTTGACATTCCACAATCCCTGAGAAAGGCCAGACTGACTCAATGCTTATCTCTCTGTAACCAATAGACATTGATCTGCAAAGCTTTTCTAAACAATTTCTGCTCTCATGTTCCTAGCTTTATGGTTTACCTTTCATACAAGGTCTCGAGGTCTCTGTGGGCCTTGATATTGTCCAAAAACACCCGTGCAGATGGCTAGGAAAATGAGGCATCTTCGGGGCTGAATACAAACTCATCTTTTTACTCTGATTATCAAGCACTGAAGCAGCTACGCCTAAAAGAGATACCACACTTGTGACTTTAGGGCAAAGCTGAGATTTAGAATTTTATTACATATCTTGTGACAGAGGTAAGAAATTGCAGATTTTGCAGTCAAACCCCTCACCCTTCTCTTTCCCCTTCCTTTTCCCTTCCCCTTCAAATGAAAGGCTTAGGTACTAAGTCTGAAGTTGCAGTCCAGCCCCCACCCACCAGGTAGTCATAGTGCATTTAGACATGTGGCACATCACTTTTATGGTATCACATGTGTTAGTTCAGAGGTCCCAGCATATGATGTTATCAATTACAGTTTTCATCACTATCTTACTGTCATTAAACAGGGCTCCATCAGGGCCACCTGGTGAAGAATGTTCCCACGTTGGACTGCTCAGTCAGTCCGGATTCAAAGCTTGTCTTCTTCCAGGGCGATGAAATCCTGGGGGGCTAAAATCACCAACTGTAGAATGAGAAGTGAATGTGTAGGTAAACCTGACCTATTCCAAGTGCTATGAAGACTTTAGGGTCCATGGAGCAAAAAGAAAGAATCAACTTAAGAGTATGAAACTAGTTTTTGTAAGATATATATAGAGAGTAAATTATAAAAGTAAATCACAAAGGGGATTTGCTGTCTAACTGAGATAATATCACCAGAACTTTTCCTAAAGTGCAACACTTTTCCATTCTTTGCAAAAAATAAGTCATTGAATGAATCATGTTGAGTGGAAGCCCTAAAGGGTCCCTGGGTCGACCCCATATTCAGATAAGGGAAGACTTACTCCCTTGGTTTGGCAATACCCATCGCCTTGCTTGGGTTGCTGTCTGTCTGACCTCCCCTCATTAGTGGAGATATTAAACAATATCAGGCCCAGAACCAAGCCCTGAGTAGAAGCAGTGGGGGAGGAAGCAGAAGTTTGTCTTTCCCCATTGGGTTTCTTCAGTAAAGGACTCTCCAGGACTACAGACCTTCATCCAAAGGCTTTCTCCAAGTGAGAGGTGCTAAATCTGTATTGTCAGATTCCTCTTCTTCAAGCTTGAAGAACCTTGAGGGTTAGAGAATTTGTGGTGAATTACTGAACTAGAGCAAAAACTGAAACCTGAGAGCTTTTCCTAACTTGTGTCTGCAGCATAGAGAACAGTATAATTAAAATAATTTCAGGTATACAGAATCTTGAGTATACTTGAGAATCTTGAGCCTTTTATATATTTACAAGCTTAATACAAATATCAGCCTTCAGATTATTACCCCCTGCTGGTTGTCCAGGCTGCTACTGACAAGGTCAACAAGTGGGGACCTAGAGAGATTAAGGAGGGGTTTAAAGAATTTGGTCAATTGATCAGTGGGACAGGAGCACAGGTAGTCTTTTGCTCTGTCCCTGTAATGGCAGGATCAGACCCTGAAAGCAGCAGGAGGATTCTTGCTCTTAATAAATGGCTTAAGAGCTGGTGCCACCAGAAAAACATTGGGTTCTATGATCATGAGGTGTCTTTCACCAAACCAGGGCTGAGAGACCCTGAGGGGCCGAATCTATCAAATAGGGGCAAAAGGGTTTTGGCCCAGGGGCTGGCAAGACTCATTGACAGGGCTTTAAACTAGGTTTGAAGGGGGGAGGGGATCACTCAAGAGGGCACTGGAATTGGTGAGAATGAGCCAAAAACATACTCAGCAGCACAGTTGAAGTGCATGAACACCAATGCATGCAGCCTGGGCAACAAACAGGAGGAACTGGAGGTTATGGTGTGTCAGGAGTGATATGATATAGTTGCCATCACGGAAATATGGTGGGACGATGCGCACGATTGGAGTGCCACATTGAAAGGCTACACACTCTTTAGAAGAGATAGGAGAGAACGTAGGGGTGGGGGGAGATGGCCCTGTATATTAAAGCTACCCTAGATACCATAGAACTTGACAT
>WEKX01008781.1:507-19054 GCA_013390025.1 Pitta sordida
CTAGAGGGATCTGACCACCTTCATAAAAGAGAAATAGTCACCAGCCTCACCATCGCAATGCTACTCGGTTTGGGGGCCGCCGGCACAGCCACAGGAGTCTCAGCCCTAGTGACACAGAGACAAGGACTCTCTCAACTCCAAGAAACAATAGACGAGGACTTACAAAGGATAGAACAATCCATCTCCTATCTAGAAAAGTCCCTTTCTTCCCTTTCAGAGGTCGTGCTCCAAAACAGACACGGACTTGACCTTCTATTCATGCCACAGGGGGGCCTGTGTGCCGCCCTGAAGGAAGAATGCTGCTTTTACGCCAATCACACTGGAGTAGTTCGCGCTTCCATGGCAGAACTACGAGAAAGACTGGCCCGGAGAAAGCAGGAGCGAGAGGCCCAGCAGGGGTGGTTCGAGTCATGGCTTAATCACTCTCCATGGCTCACCAGCTTTGTTTCCACCTTACTTGGCCCTATTGCCATCCTGCTCCTAGTATTAATTTTCAGGCCATGCGTTCTTAACAAATTAGTGTCATTTGTTAAAAATCGTTTAGAAAATATTAATATTTTGCTAGCCAATCGACAGCAACTTCTTTGAAGTGTTCTTGTTACTACCTTGTTATACCTCCTTTTGTAACTTTTATGCCAGTTTTTCTACTTTTGCACTTTTATACTGTTCACATTTTTTACATTTTGTATTTGGCCATGAGAGGGGGGGTATATGTTGCAGAATAGGGACAGGCGTTCGGAAGATTTCGGGTTGTACGAATAGTCAGGGCCCCTCCCCTCACCTGTTAAGTCACCACTCAGTTCGTCACGTGCTTACCCCTAAGTTATTTAAACCCCTGTTACCCCTTAATAAAGGCCATTTGCCATCCATCATATTGGTGTCTGCATGCAAGTGGTCACGGCAGCCTAGTGTGTGGCTGAGGTACCGTTCCTGAGAAGGGTCACCAGGCCTTCCTGAGAGGCAACAACTTGGAGACCTACTCACAGCACAAACTGCACTCTGTTCACTCATATTGGCCCTTCAACTATGTGCATGGGTACCAAAAGTGCATTGTTCTCAGAACACATCTGCAGAAAGTTGGTATTAAAGATTCGTTTCAGGAGTTTTACCTTGGACTAACTTTAACTTGGACTAACCCTGTCTACTAAATGCCCACTAGCAGTTTGATTGCATTGGTGGAACTCCAGAAATACATCCCACAGTTAATTAAATAAGAATGTGTTCCTTGTGCACCTAAACCACTCCAAAATGAGAACCAAGCAGCAGTCAGGAAGCTTCCTTCAAATAACCTATTCTTAATTCAAACTAAAACATTCTGGTGGAGACACTCACGTATTTCCCGAAGGTATGAGAAACATATTTCCATTTGAACATAACTAAAATTCGGTGTGGTGGCATGGCACTAGAACAGGCTGAATAAATTTAGTGTCCACTGAGTATTTCAGGTTTTCACTGACAATTTGCTAAAAAGGAGTTTACACCAAGGAATAGAAGAATTAAGCTTCAAGTCTTCTTTAACTTCCTGTTCTTCACTGGTACTTAATTTTTCACAGTCATATATGTTCAGGTTACACCACCTCCCACAAAAACTGAAAACTGTTTACTCATGTTGACATCTCACAGAGTCCTGTCACTAACAATGTTTTGGTAGCTTTTTATGCTAAATGTGTTACTCTTAAATTACTTTTAAAAAACTGTCCTGATTCGGGTGTCTGTTTCATGAAGCAAAAAGCAAGCACTGACAAAATACAGTAAATTATGACATAGATCTTTTAGACTGATTTGTTATATTTACAAGTGGCTACCTAAGATTTCTAGCACAAGCCATCTGGAGTGATGGATGTGCACTGAAGGGAGAGTAGTCCAGTCTTGAATAATTAGGCTTCAGAGTTATAAAACACAACTGAGTTCCTACAGTTAAAAAAAATTACTATGTGACAGCTCTACTAACACCATTACTTTTATTAAATCAGATCACAGATTTCATAGCTACAAAGCAGTAACCTGATCAGTTGTTGAAGTTCAAGTGAAACTGCTAAGACTTTTTGCTCTATCCTAATAGTGAAGAGAAGAATAGTCTAGAAGAATAGGCTTTTTAGTGTTTCCCTCGCTTGAAATTCAGTAGCTATTTCAAATTTTGGATAATATGGTTGGGAGGCTGTATGCTTGTTTGATTTGGTATTTTTCCATAGTTTGATCAAGAAACAACATTTAGATTGCTCTAAATGATGATTATTAAAAATGTTATTTATGTCTCTAAGTCATACCGCATTTAACTGAAATGCTACCTCTCTTACAATAACTGTTCAGGGTAATCAAGTACCTCACACTGCCTGGAGTAATCAGTTTTTGCACATATAGCATTCTAACGCATGCAGCATCAAGCTTTGAAAATAGCTTCTATAAATACACCTCATCAGCATTGTAATGCAACAAAATAAAGTCTTTTGTGGCATATGGCATGCAAAGGAATGAAGTGAAGGGCAAGATATCAGCTGTAGCATGCCACCTAGTTTGTTCCATAACATTCATTTAACCATATGGCTCATCCTAGGTGGCAAAGCACCAGGAAAGCACAGGTGTGTGTATCTTTCCACTTAGATTCATGATCGATGAGACAGAATCTGAACTCAGGTCTTTCAATCACATATTCAATGTCAGTTGTCTTGAATAAGTTTACTCTGGGATTTACAACAAGAAAAAAAATTGTGCATAATACCTGTATATGACAAAATAATTATATTGAATACTGTTTAAAAGCATTTCCCTTTGGAGAACAGCCTAATCTAAAGCTCATTGACAGTTATATAAACCACAGAACAAGAATGATGCATTTAAAAGAAAAATTTAGCGTGTCTGACCAACAGCAAATGAGTTCCCTGACTTCCTCTGAAACAAAGTCATCATAGAATCAAAATCTCATTTATTTTGGCTCAATTGTCATTGAAGCAAACCTGAAAATTTTAGCACACTTGTTCTTCCCAGTCTTGGCTCTCCTGAGGTCCCTATTTCACAGTATCACAGTATCACAGTATAGATAAGGCTGGAAAGGACCTTGAAGACCATCTAGTCCAAACTATAATCCAAATTGCTCTGCTGAGATCCTCATCCTTATTGTAGTCTTTCTTCCTTGCTTTCCATCTGACTAGAAACAATCTGTTTCAAGAAGTCCTCTGAGCTTAATAGGCTTCATCCCCTAAAGTATGTACTATGATTGACAGAAAGGCTTCTGCATCCAAACACTGCCAATTTGTTACAGTATTACATCTTAAAAAACAGAAAACAGCTAAAGTGAGTTTCAGAATGCCCTGAGCAGAGCTGGCCTTTCACCATCTGAAATTACCATTGAAAAATACTTGCAAAACCCAGCATTTTATTATGCAAACATATGAAATACAGTAACAGCTTAATCATATTCTCACTGGAGTAACTGGAAAGTTTTGCTATTTACTGAAACAGGAAACAGATCAAACATGAGAAGTTTAATGATCCAAGCTCACTCACCATTGTGCAAATAGCACTTCATTAATTCAAGGTACCATTGTAACATTAACAATGGCTCAGGACAGGAAAAAGTGAAGTCTTATTCTTCACAGGGATAGAAAATCCCTTTCTACCAAAGAAACTCTAGGAGTAATTCATCATGCCTCAGTTTTCCACTGCTGGACAAAGAGCTACAGGATGGGGCCCTGTGCCCATGACACCCTCAACCCACAGGTCTCAAGTTCACAGGTTCACAGGTTATTCTGAGTTGGAAGGGACCCACAGGATCATCTAGTCCAACTCCCAAGCGAATGCTTGTGGGCCTGATGCACCCAGGGATCAAGCCCACAAGCATGGAAACACGGGCACCACGCTCCATCCATCCAAGCCTCNCGCAATGCATGGGGTTGTCAACTCTCTACACCTTGCAGACCCACAAGTAAATCATACTGAAAATGCAGTTCTTCATTTAGCTTCCTGAAACCAATGATTCTATACAACTGTGAGTTCACAGCATGAGGCAGAATAATTCTGTCCACAGATAGATTTGGTTTTAATGTATCCAGAACTAAGTTGCATTTTCATAGTCTTTGGTTTTACTAAGATATTTTATGTAACTGCAAGAATAAATTTGTTTCGACGACAATAAATAACAGAGGAGATAACATACATGTTCCTACTATCTTCTGTCAAATACTTCATCAACTCTTACTATGGAGACAGACTGCCAGAATGGTAGAGGAATTTTGAATCTTTACAAGACACTTCAACCATATGTCTTGATCAATTTATATGCAGATCCCTTCCTTTTTTGCACCAACTTTTTTGCACCAACTGTTAGCCCATATTGCTGAACTGAATCCAGTACAACACGAATATAGGAACTGCTTCCTTTAAATTTGAACGGTGATAAAAATGCAATTCAAATAAAACTAATTTTAGCACAGCCTGAAGATTTTATATGTAGCTGCCAAATCATGAAAAAGATGTCTATTTACAGGATTAAAAAAAAATAAATTACAAGAATTACAGACAAAGATACAGTAATCCCTTGAATTTTGCGGGGATTTGGGACCGGCGGAATGCCGCAAAGTATAAATTCCATGGAGAGCGGTGGTCCTGAGCCACACGCCCTGAGCGCCAAAGCGCCAGGGGGAGTTCCTGGCACCTCCTTGCGCCGTGTGACGAGACAGGGGAGCAAACGGGATCTTCCCTTCCCCTTCCTGTCCCTTCCTGGGACCCTCATGGGGCTGCGCAGGCACAAACGGCGAGGTGGGACCAATCTCGGGGCTGTGCCAGGCATAAGCAGAGACACAGTGTCCCCCCCGAGCTGATCCCACTCCCCAGCACAACAGAGGCCCTCTGCACATGTACACACAGAAAAAACCCATGAAAAATCATGGGAGGTCTATGGTATCACTGGAAAAAGACCCATGAAGAGGTGAAGCCACGAAACTTGGGGCACAAAGTGGTGAGGTGAGGGATTACTGTATACAGTTTAGTAAACCGAATGATAATATAAATATAAATCATACAGTACCTTGAAAGCTGACGTGAAAAAGAACAAGAGGAATATCCTAATGACACAATCAAGTTTGTTTTCAAGACTACTAAATCTGCATGCAATGCATAAGATAGATGCATATTCAGAAGAAAATTTGAAAAATATTTTCAAAGAAAAGGGGCTAGTTTCCATTTGGTTTGAATTAGTTGGCTAAATACAGTGTATATTAAAATACTGCAGAGGTACTCATTATATAGTTGTTAATTTCAAAGGAGGTAAGCATTTTATGTGCTTTTGTTACTAGTTTCAAGGGTTAGAATTACGTAAAATATTTTACAGACTTAAAATTAATGAATTATTTGCTCTAAGTAGGCCCATTTACATGAACTTTCCAAAAAAAAAAAAGTATTTTATTCCACATGACAATGTTGAAATAGATTAATAACCCTTAAGTACAGCATGGAACAGGAGTACAACACAAAAGGTTAAGCAACACTTTTGACTGCCTTCACACAAATATGGGCAATAAATGGCTATTTTTTACATAAACATAACTATTCACAGCTTTCCTAGTCAATTTCAATTGACAATCATGGCAGTAAAATTTTGAGCAAGCATGTGGCCAAGTACCCTAGGAAAAGGATATCTCAAACAGTACTTATCTTTTATGGAAAACATTTGGCTTGGCCTGTGTTCTTTCTATTATCATAGTTATAAGCTGCCCATATTGTCAACTTTTTGACTGGCTCAAAAAACTTCCTACCACTTTTATTCAAAAACCACAAGCAGTAGAGATGGATAAGACTGCAAAAGTCTTGTCGCTCTCCTTGCAGAACAGCACCATGTCTTTGACCCACTTCTACTAGACAACCTTCACCAATCATGAAGCAGTCTCACATCCACTACAGGAGCTAAGAAATGACAGCTGTAAATGACAAAAAGTACAGTGTGCCCCCATGTATTTGTGATCCACTATTTGTGAGCTTCAGTATTTGAGGGTGATTTTTCCGCGAGCTGTGCAAACTCGGCACGTGCGCAGATCCTACCATGACCTCAGTCTGATCAGCCCCCAGCTCTGCCGCTCGTAGTGCTGGCTCCACTGCCTCCCCGCTCGCACAGCTAGCCCCAGCCCCGTCCCCGCTCCCCCCACCCTGTTACACAGGGCTCGCGGCGCACCCCCGGCCCAATCCCGGCCGCTTGCTGTGGCGCGCCGTGCTGGTGCACCCAGCCCTCCACCCCAATCCTGTCCCTGTCCCGGTCACGCACCGCGCCAGTGCTACCCCCGCCACCCTGCGCCAGTCCCCATCCCTGTCCCAGTCGCTTGCGCCAGCGCTCCCTGCCCCCACCCCACGCCGGTCCCTGTCCCAGTCGCTTGCACCACCGCGCTGGCACTCCCACCCCCCGCCCCACGCCGGTCCTCGGCAGAGCACAGCCAGATATCTGAAACAAACCCTGCTCTCAGGACCCTCCTCCAGACCTTATTAGGGGTGGGGCTACAGGCATGGCGTACGTGACTATGTAGTGGGTTCGCTATCTTTGCGGATTTCACCACTAGCGTGAGGCGGACCAGACCCAACAGCCCGCGAGTAACGCGAGTTCACTGTATATTGAAATTCTTTTTGGAATCTAGCATACAGAAATGAAGGGAGTTTAATACTGTGTTGGTTTTGCTGTGGCTGTTTTTTTCTGGTAGCAGGGGGGACTATGGAGGAGGCTTTTCTTCAAGAAGTTGCTGGAAAACTCCCTCATAGCTGGCAGCTCCTGGCTGGACCCACTGCCAGCCAAGGCCAGGCCAATCAGGAGAGACAGAAACGCCTCTGTGATAACATATTTAAGAAGGGGACAAAAACAAAAGTAACAGCAGGAAGAAGATGGCTGTCAAAGACAAGCTATGAGAAGTTGTAACAGCAAATGCAGGCACCAAGGCCAGGGCTGACTGAGGGCGAGGAGGTGTTCCAGCCATCTCCCTGCAGCCTGTGGTGATGACCATGCTGAAGCAGGCTGTCCCCCTGCAGCCCATGGAATCGAGAGAACACAAGGATGCAGAAGATCCACCTGTAGCCCGTGGAGAGAGGAGCCCAGGCTGCAGCCTGGTGGAGCTCACATTGGAGCAGAGTCCCACAAGAGACGTGTGGCCTGTGGAGAGGAGAGACCACAAGAGAGTAGAACTCTACGTGGTAGGATCTGTCTGCTTTGGGATGAGACTCACACTGGAGCAGCCTGTGGTGAAAGACTGCACCCTGTGGAGTGATCCACGGGCAGCAGTGTTTGGAAGAGCTGCTGCCCCTAGGATTGGACTCATGCTGGGGAAGGTCATGACAGACTTTCTCCCACAGGAGGGACCCCATGGAATGCAGGGAAATGGCCTCCTTCCCTGAGGAGCGGCAGAGAAACACCAACTCCCTGGTTTTCCCCTACTCCTGTCCCCTCTGCTTCCTGGAGGAAAGGGGGAATGTAGTATCTGTTGTAAGAGAAGGAGGGGTGGGGGAGAAGGTTGCCTTTAAGATGATACTTCTCACATTAAGCTCTGATCTTGTTAGAAATAAATCCTTTACATCCTCACTTTGGAGTTTGTTTTGCCTGTGACAGTAAAAGATTTCTAATAGTCCTCATTCCTGCTGTAGCAAAAACCCCCTTCAGTTTTCTTTTCCTCTCTCTTCCCCTGTTTGTATAGGGGGGAAAGGTGGGGAATGAAGTGAGAGTGGCTGTAGGTGAATCTCTGGCATCTAGCCAGGGTCAATCCACCACAAATACTAATTCACCTTGCTGAGAAGTTTTAAAATACACATTATGACTTCTGTTAATCATTCCCAACTTTTACTGAGTATGTCTGCATATATAGTCTCAGAATTTCCATCACTGCAGAAGGAAAGAAAGCCTTTTAGCCTACAGTTACTGCACAGAATCAGCAACCTGTTTTACAGAGTGGATTTTTATGTTTAAATTCTCAATAACATTTCAGAGAGACATATTTTTTGGAGGAAAAATGTCCCCTTAAATACTTTAATATAATGGTTACGTTTGAAAAAAAAAAATCAAAACCCTTTTGTTTCTAGACTTATTACCAGCACAAACTGTATTAGAATTAATTACACGTTTGATTATGACAGCATAACTCTCCTGTGGACACTCTTAATCTGGAAAATTCCTTAAGAAATGAAGATTTCAATATAAATATAAAAACACTAGCTGAAGCATCAAACTTGATTGAAAAGATTATGTACCAAAGGCCAAAAAGTTATAACATTAATTAGTGGAGTAAAGGTTAAATCAATATAGCATAGCATAGGTCAAAAATGACTTGTGCCCTAACGTTCTCACAGCAGACTGTATAAACCTCTGTGTCTGGGGTTTTTTCTGTATCATTAGATGTACCTTATATTTATCTCATCCCCAGAGTATGAGGATGTTTATGACAAGACTGATGGACCTCATGTAACTATCTGTCAGTAATGAAGAATAAGCCAGAAAAGAAAGGCAAAATTTTTAATTAAAAATGAAACGAGGGAAGCAGATGAAACAAGTAAGAAAAATAAATTTTTTTTTTTTAAAATAGTATTTTATATAAAAGACAAAGGCAAAATTAAGAAAGAACAAATGCAAAGTCATCATGGAAAAGTGTAGTTTATCCAGCTAAAGTACTTTGTTGTACATTCCTTGCTGTTTTCTCATGACAAAGAGTTTAACCATTGAAGGTGTCCCTTTTCTCTTTCTGCACAACAACTAGAAAGAATGCTGTGTCATTGCTGACAAACTGCGATTCTCAGAGGTGTCCAACTGAAAGTCCTACATAAACTGATTTTCTGTCTCACTTTAATATGGTATGAGCTCAGCCACTTTGAGCACCTGAAGTTGCACAGCCCTAGAATTCTTTGTCCCTTGAATGGTTAATCTCCTTGGCAACTGGCATCTGTAATTATCTGAAACTGCGCAGAACTTGCACTATTAGATAATGATGTCAAACATAAGGAAGTAGCATCTTTGCTTTAGAATACAGGAAGAGACTAGTCTGCTTCAGGACAGCACCACCTAGATGAGTCACACTGATAGATTAACTAGTGCACCCACATCAGTGAGGGATCAAAGAAAAGCAAAATGCTTTTTTAGATTTTTAAGCAGCAGTAAAACCAGCAACAGGACTAACAACTTAGAAATCGATAAAAACTGAATGACGTCCTCGTAGGAGTGATTTTTCCAATGGAAGAAAAACTTCCTGTTGTGTTCAAAGATCTGGAATATTTATCATTGGAAAACCAATTCATTTACAAATGTAACTGCTGTAGTGAAGTAACATTAATATAATTAACCATACAATGTTTAGTGGGGAACCATCATCATGCACATTTCAGTCCCACTTTGCAAGAATGGAAGCATTGTTGAGTTGCTTAGCTGTGTGGTTTCAGTAGGAAAAAAATCCTGTATGTACTGTGAATAGAATTAGGGTCCAAGACAGCAAGTATTTCAGGAAAATCTGAAATACTGCCGGTGATCAGATCCCTTCCAACAAGTTCACTTAAGGTACTAAATGCTCAATTCAAATACTTGGCAGGTTAGCCAGAAGAGAAACGTAATCTTTTTTAATGTTCCTTTAAGAAGTCAGGCTTGCAGTGAATTTGGTACTTTCTGCTATATTGTCGCCATTCCAAGAAAAAGAGCATTAAACATGTAGTTAAAGGACCTACAGAAGATGAAGTCATGGTGAATTATAGACTAGTGCATGGCATTCTCAGAAGGAACTTAAAGCCCTTTAAATTCCAACTCACAAGTTGTGAGTCAGCAGTGTATGACAGTTTTTATGAAATCACAGAAAAAGCAGATGACAAAAAGAGGCCATTAGGTCAGATACAAGTAGTGTGAAAGACGAAAGCAGGTGAAAGTATCAGTCCTGCTAAGTGATACAAGAAATGCTAAACGCCGTGTCAAGATTTTTATTGATATTAGCAACAATTTGCAATAAGTCTATTAAAATTACAAACTAGGCAAAAGGAAAAGGGAAGTGATGACTAGTATTGAATAGTGTTTTCTATCAAGGATTTTCAAAATATAAAGATTGTATCAGCCTTTAAACCAAAATAAAGTATTTCAATGACAGTACGGAAACCGAATCAAATGCTAGAAGGGCTTGGGGCAGCATACTTTGAGATAGAAATCTCACTGATATTCTGAGAAAGCTAACACCAATGCAGCAACATTATACTAAACCCCAGAAATATCCATTGCTTCATTGTCTGACATTTCATTAGTATGCACATGGCAGGACTGCAACACTTCTACTGATCATCTTCTTGGCAAACCACTAGCTTCATCAGTGCCAAGATTTTAAGTAGATGATCTTAGAGACACAAATATATGACCTTAAAGTGAAATACGTATATTCAGGAGCAAAACTCCAGATGTTCAGTCTGAGATGTTCAGTCACTCCATTTTTTAGACAGATCAAATAAAAAGAGAAGCAAGCTATAGAGATGTGTACTTGCTATTACAAAATATCTGCTGGCATCTGAAAATAAACTAACAGAAAATCAGAATAAGAGACTTCAGGCAAACAGCCCTTTGAAGAGAATAATGATGCGATAAATAATAACAATGCATTTCCAGACTATTCAAGTACTTCAAATACAAGAAAAAGATTGAGAGCAGAAGCTGAACTAAAGGGGCAAAGATTAAAAGAATCCCAAGGAAAACCTGCCCATATACTCTGAAAGACATAGGCAATTGATCTTTTTAAACCTAGAGGAAATCAATGACAACTGATTTAGACAGACAAAGTAATTTTATAGGTGCGCCTTCTGCTCTCTTTTCACATGTCAACTTCACAGGATGAATTGTGACCATTGGGTCAGGATTATTTGGAATATATTCTCAACTTTAGGAGAGGCATGTAGCAACTGAAGTACCGATTATTGATGTGATACCCAGGAACATAGACTTGACACATTTAATTCACGTCCAATTACGAACAGTAACACTAAATGGATAGGACTACTCTTCTTGATGATGGTCTTCTTGTTTTAAAGCCTCTGCTGATCCTTGTGAAACTTTTTAATTAGCTTCTTTCTAAAAATGAGGAAGTAAAAATTAACTTCTCCAAGACAAAAGTACGTATTATTAGAGGAGGTTTAACATTTAATTTGTTGTGTTAAAATGGAACTTGAATTAGCAGAAAAGACAGTCTGAATTTGTATTCTCCCATCTTAGTTCCTAATTTCTTTCTCTGCCTGTCTACACACAGGAATCTACTATCCTTCGCATCGCCATCACATCTGAATAAATTAAAATGATAACAGATGTTGCAAAAATGCTTTTAAATATGTAATTACATCTCTCCAATGGCAACGGAAACAGAACTTCTGCTTTCTGAGAATTTTGTTCAGATACTGAAAGGACTACTGGTACATTTGGGCAAGATTAAGAAATCTCTCTAAACAATGTACTTATCTTGTTTAACCAATGTTTTCCATTTACAAATGAATTAAATTTATAAAAATACTTGAAAGTCAATGTCATACATTCAGTTCTATTTATACATTATTTAATGATTTTTGGGGGTTTTATTTTTCATTAAGTAAACATTACTTGCGTTAATCTAATTGAAATCGGTGGATTACTATGTAATTTTGTCTGCCAAGTGCCTCAGCTAAATAATTTGATCTCTGACCTTCAGGGACTGTCGTGGTTTGACCCTGGCTGGATGCCAGAGACCCACCCCAACTTCTTCTGAAGGAGAAAACTAAAAAAAACAAACTGGGAAATAAAACTGGAAAATAAAATAAAACTGGTCACAGGCAAAAGAAGCAAGGCAAAACTATAAATAAAGAACATAAAGGGTTTATTTTCTAACTAACAAGCTCAGAACTGCAAGGGAAGCATCATTTAGAAGGCAACCTTTCTCCCCCCACCCCTCCTTCTCTTACAATAGATGTAATATTCCCTTTTCCACCAGGAGAAAAAGGGGGAACACAGGGTAGGGGTAAACCAGGCAAGTTGGTATTTCTGATCAGATCCAGGGTAGGAACCATCTCTCTGCCCCTCCATAAAGTTCTCTCTCTCTCACAAGAGGGAAAGGTCTTTCATGACCCCTCCCAAGTGAGATCTCGACCTGAGGACGACAGTTCTTCTGAAAAATTCTCTGTTGTCCAGAAGTCACAGCCAGGATTGCAGCTTTTAAGTACTGGCTTTTCTGCTTCATAATGAGCCCATCCCAAAAGTACACAAATACTATAACAATGCCCAAAAAAAGTCTGTCCAGGGATTTCTGCGGAGCTCTCAGCTAGCTCCAAGTTTCTGTCTCTGGGCTCCAACACATCAGCAGTGTTGTCCAGTTTTTACCTCTCCATCTTCAGTCTTGATGCTTAGACGGATTCTGCGGTCCTGGTTCCCTCTCTTTGGTCCATAGGTTTTCACCATGGTCAGTCCAATTCACAAACAGCAGCGGGATGCCTGGAAGAACATCTCTACCCCTTCTCTCGTGGGCCTGGGGGGGCCTTCAAATCTCTCAGCCTCCCGACGCAGGTTCTGAGCTGGCACACTACATCTTACTACTGAACTTTTTTTTCTTCTCTCCCAAGTATGTTATTCTGCAGAGACGCCTGCCTTTATCTCTAACTTTGAAGGCCATGGCAGCACGGACAGCTCAGGCAAGAGCTGAGCTGTTAACCCCCTCGCTACCAGAGCAGCAGAAAAAACCCCTAAACCATAACAGGGACATAAGGAAAAAAAACCAGAGAGAGTAAATTATTTGGTCAGTCATCCAGGGACAAAAGGAATAGTACTTCCATCCACAAACCACAATGGATAAAAAAGAGACACAAAGCACCTTGAGTAGAAAGCCTGATTTGTCATCACTCACCATTTTTAATATGTATATCATTGTAAAACACTGGATTCACACCAGCTTCTCATTGATCAGGATGTATTTTACCTTTGCTTCTTCTCACCAACTAAAAGTTACTGTATTTTAAGCTTCTAGTCCTTTAAAATAATTTCAATTTCATAAAAAGCTACATCTTATTGACCAAAAATATTGTTTCCCCCAAGAATCGATGTATGCAATTTAATCAAACTTTCTAAATAAACACCAGTAATACAAAATAGCAGCAATGAGTAGCAAGAAAAATTAGGGTGCCTTTAGGAAGCCAACCTTCTCACCCTTTTTTTGGAGTGAGCATAATCTGGTAACCGAAATAACAAAACTGAGAATATAAATCTTCTACTACTGAGAAGCTGCTGACAAAAAAAGCAGCTAAGCGCTCTCCTTGACATTCATTAGTCAAGGTTATTCCCATAAAATTTACTGAGTCAGTCAAAGACTAATGCTAGCCTGGTTAGAGGTCTATGGAAGAAGACTATGAAAACACCAAAAATAATCTGAGTTCTTCTTAGACAATGAGAAATAGAACCAGAACTACCAATCTGGTTACTTGTAACACTCCCCCAAGACCAATTCCTTCATAACTGATGTATAGCTACCAGTGTAACTATGAAAATATAGAAGTTATTGATGTCAACAAGGCAAGGTCTACAAAGAACTATATCCATTCATTATAAAATAGATAGAAACTCATAACTAGAATGTAAGACCTTCCAATGTCACTACCCAGAAACTTAGTATTAAATGGAGTTTATAAATGTTCGTTATATCTTTATAAATTCCTGCCTGCACTAAAACATACGACAGAAAAAAACGCTGGTTTCTCAATCTTTTTGCGCATCTCAGCAACATTCTTCTCCAACAGAAAGGACACGTGTGTTAACTTACATTTCTGCACCTATGCACTTTCTGGAATATAATGATTCTTGTCTGAAAGCAGTGCAATGCAGCAATTAACAGAATTAAGATGACTTAAGATTCTAGAGTAGGATTTAAGAATGAGGGTAGAAAAAGCATTGGAGGAAGACATCCATTTCCTGTCAACGGAAACTTTTTATCAAAATGAAACTTTTCCCCATTCCCTTATTCCCTCTCCCTCTCCCTCCTCTCCCTCCAAAGAAAAAGGTCTAAGATCCAAATTAGTTCTGGGACACAAATATAAAGAAAAAAGACTGGTGTTATCTAACTGGCACTTAGTTTAAATAATAGATTAGTTCAAGGATCTGAATCATGCAGTCAAGAAAGTGACTTTGATTTTTCCCCCTTTCATACAAATGCTTTGTATTTCTTTCCTTCCATCATGTATTTATCATCAATGTATTATCCATCAATGTATTTATTTCTTTTTCTCTCTCCCTTCTTCCTTTCTATTTTATCTTTGTATGTTTCTCCCAGTCTTCAGCTCTTTTTCCTTATCCATAAAAAAATTCTGATCACTTGGTTTCCCTTGCTTATTAGAAGGGAAACTAACGTCAAAACACTTAATTTTTCTGTCAAACAGAATTCTTGCTTTCTCACTCGTCCTTAGGAAATCTAGACCTATTTCCAGCTCTGCTGTAGACACCATTATGACCTTGAGTAAATAATTTAATCTCTCTCCACCTGTTTTGCACTGCATGTGGAAAGAACAAAAAATTCCTTCTGTCTTCCTCATGTACTTCAGTTGTGAGCTTCTGGGGCTACGAATTGGCATTGACTATAAAGCTGTGCAATGTCTAATACAATAAAACTGTAATTCAGGGACATGCAGACCCAAAAGTAATGCAAATAAATGCAGATGATACTCTGCAGTACGCACTAGCTGAGTTGCTGAAGGGCTCTGTCACAATAGTTACCAAACGTAGAGCAATCACCCTTAATACAGGCTTACAGGCTTTTGGAACCCTAAACCAAGTAATCTCAAATTATTGATATCATATACTATAGGATCTGATGCAAAAAGTAATTAATAGACAGGTTAGGCAGTTCAAATCCCTCAAAACTACTGACAGATGCACACTAGCCTAAAAGCAATATTTTGCGTATTCTTAGGTGTCTCAACTGTCCATCACCATCTTCAACACTACCCTTGTCACTAGTATACAACAACTTTGTGGAAATTTAAATAACCTGAAATGAATAGCAGTACATGAGAAAAAGCACTGATTCACAATCAGATTGCAAGTCTTATGTATACTAACTTATAATGATGTGAGTTGTAATGGTAGAAATTATACGAGAGGATTATACATAATTTGTATCTGATTGATAATAGCATGCATTCAGAGTCAGGATGTTCACCTTTGTAACTGACCGTTTTCATGCTATGCTTCAAATTGACTGGGAGAGGCATTTCCCTTACCATTGTCTTCCCTAAGAACTAATATTTAAATCATACATTTTATTGCAGAGCCTATATACTTTATACAACTTGAGCATAATGTGAACTCAACCTTCAAGTAAATAACTTAAAAGGAAAAAATTAAGGAAAAAACCACCAACAACAACACAACAAAGACAAAAAGAAAAACTGCTAAAAAACCCAACTCCCCCTAGAATCACTGAGGCTTGAAGAAAAATCCATTTCAAAAATCAGTTCATTTTAAAAGCCTAGTGAAACATTTGCCTACAGTTTGAAAAAAGGGCCTGTCTTCAAAGAATTGTAAGGCACTGAAACCTACCAAATGCTATTGAAGATAAAGGACTGCCTGATACTAGAAAGCCCTCAAATTGTTGCTTGGTAGCAAAATGCCACTCTTCAGTTCAATTATGTTTCTTCTTGAGGGGAAATGCCAAATCCCAGACTAGAACTACACACCACTACAACTGTTAAAAGAGAACTCCAGAAAAATGCAAACACTGCTGTTCACATTCAAGACTAAATTAGACCCAGTAAAACAATCAATTCTTGTATCAAACATTTCACTTGTCTTAATGCTGCAGAAGGTAAAACACAGCAAAGCAAACAACAGAAGAGTACTCTTAAAATAGCAATGTATTTTTCTTCTAGAAAAACTATAATGCCTATAACTTACACATGGATTGAACTTGGCAGCATAAGCATCTCAAACAGGCTCTGTATGCAATCTAATGCATTGCCAGAAGTTAATAAGAATTTCAGAAAAGCATAGGAAAAACTACACCCAGTTTCCCTGAAGGATACATCACAGTACATTCAGAGTCTTCTGTCAGGTAAGTGCATGGAGTTTTCTTGATACCACAGCAAATGTGGGATTTTTTCTTCTTCATTTTAGTGAATATTTTTAGAAACTAGCAAGCCTGAGAATTAATGCAACATGAAACCACAGAACATTGCAATCAGAAAAAAATATTTTAGGATGTCACTAGGAAAGCAGCGTCACACCTTCCTCTAGAGATTTCTATTACGCTAAATGTAAAGCAAGTCAACAATATTTGCTTTGTGTTTAGTACGTTCTCTTGCACAGTAGTCATATTTTTCATTATCAAACACATGCATGTACATGAATACTGGTTCTCACTGTCAAATAATATTACAGAGCAAAGGCCAAGTCATACAAGGAGAATAGTAAAAAAGAAACTTCTGACTTCTCTCTGTATTCACAGTTCCTGGGGTGGACAACAGGAAATCCAGAACACTGGTTTGAACTCAAGTTGGTCCTTAATTCTGTCATGCTGACAAGGCTTGCCTGCCTAGTTCTCCTATGCAAAGAAGAATCCCAGTGTGATGCACTGACATGCCCTCATTCACTCCTGACTGGGATGTATCATCTATTCTACTGGGGGGATATGGAAAATCACAGGAGCAAGAGATAAAAGCAGGAAGGCAGACTGAAAGTCAGCTGTAATATACCAGGTAAATCCTTGTCTCAACCCAGATGAGCCCCTATGCATTCCCAGTTCCCTTTGCCTCAGAAACAAGGTGGCCAAATCTAATTCCCTACTCCAAACAGGTCCTGGACTCCACTTTCCCTAAACCATACCTGGACATTGGCTGTGGCTAACTGGCATAGACCCAAACCTGTAGGGCCGGTACAGGTGGAGTAACTAAAGATATGAGCTCACTAGATGATAGCATGTTATAGTACGTTAGCAGTAGTCAGAGAAGACTACTTGTAAGTTGCAAAACAAGTAGTTAGAAAGTTTATTTAAAGATGAAATCACTCATGCTAATCAGATATTCCCAAATTATTATTCATAAAATCTTTATACCATATCAAGTAATTATTTTTAATCACCATCACCTATTCTTTTGTAACACATAGTCTTTTTTATGCTATTGAAAAATGGCTTCACAAATGTTCAAGTTTAATTGCTTGTTTATTCTTACAGTTCAAAAATAACTTCTATTTTGGAGGATTCCAAACACAAAAATACAATAAATCCCCTCAATCTCTTCACAATATACAGTTATATCTCCTCCATCGCGAGGAACGGGACAGGCGGCAGCCCCCGCGAAACATTATTCTCGCAAAGAACGGCAGGTCGTTAATATGCATGCAGGCCACGCCCATTGCCCCACCCCCCGGAACTCCGCAGGGCTCCGGGGCGCACTTTTTTGCTTCTCTTCGGACTCTCTGAACACGGGGAAGAAAAGGGAACCGTTTCTGAGCCCCCTCTGCCTCGGGAGACCCCCTCCCAACCCCGAGATCCCGCGGGTCTGCCGTGATCAAATCCTGTGCCGCTGCTCCCGCCCTCTTCCCCGCTCCAGTGCANCGTTTATTTATTTTTCTTTAATGACACATATTACTACTTTTAAGACTCTGCCACTTGCAACCTCTGCCTAAAAGAAGCAAGTATAGAGTCATGCTAAAGCAAGTACAGAATCATGCTAGGTAGGTGAAGAGCTCTCTTCTCCAAAGTTAAAATCTTGTTTTCAGTCAGAAAATGACTAGAGGTTAAGTTTCTGTTAAATGACTGCATTTTCCAAGTTTCAAGACTGAAATTAGAAAACAAAGAAAAAACAAATCACTACATTACGAGTTTCAACTGCCACTGGGGAAAAACAAACCCTTTTTGTGTACATTTTTTTAGACATTTTCTGGACCACAAACAAAGGGTGAACAAAAATCCCTTCTGTGCTCTGTGCATTGCCTCAATGTTAAAAAGTGGTAGATTATCATCATCACAATGCTATCACATACATATTTTTCTGGAGACATTTCAGCTTGTTTTACTTATTGTCAAAGAATTGGTGATAAAAATTAAAACATTGAAAGAAATACCATCTAAGTGTTACACTTACAGAGCAATGACTAACTGCTACCTGCCACTTTATCAGAAAACTCAACCACAATGCTGATGATTTAATTGAAATAATTCCTTTTTTTAAAAATATAATTACATCTTACAATGAATTAGAACTAGATGTGACTAAAATTAAACACTTACCAAAAAAGAAAACTTCCATAACAGTCACTATGATGAAAGACGTATGACTAAAGATCCAAATATAATGAACATGAGGAGGAATACTTTTAAAGACAAGGAAGGGTTAAATATGCAAATCTTCACTCTAGCCTATTCAGTTCAGCTAGATTTTTCTTAAATAAGTCATGTTTTCAAAGAATTTTCAGAAGAATATTTGCACTGAAAAACAAGCAATGGTTCAACAGAATTTCAATCCTGAAAATTGTCACAATTCCAACATTTTTTTACTTTATTTTCGCCAAGCAGTTGGTATATTCCAAAGGAATAATTAAGAACTGGAGGGCCGAATCTATCAAAGAGGA
>WEKX01008783.1:0-31706 GCA_013390025.1 Pitta sordida
CAGCCAGGGTCAAACCATGACAGCCTGTGCATAACTGTCCTACTTTCTAAAAGAGAAAATTGTTTAAGTATGCTTTAAAAAAGAAGCTAAAATTAAATGTGTATTTTTGTTTGCAAAGTTTGTATTTTGGTGACTTCCATTTTCCAAATTATCCTTTCTGACTCTTCCACCTGCAGATTGTGGTGTAAATTTTCCATGAATGTAACATTATTAGGGTTGCTATTTGTGGCTGCTTGTGTATAGTGATCAATTGGTGGTACTATCATGTGTGCCAAACTTCAGCATCTTCACATTCCTATAATACTTACACACCTGTTCTCACAAATGCTCTCAGAATCTGGAGATGCCAAAATCCTTCTGGGTATTGGCCTATTCTTATATTTCTGAGGCTTTTCAAGAAACAAACAACATTTCTTATGTGTTTGTTTGCTTTGGACCGGTAGCTATTTCACAAACACAGAAAACATTGTAAAGGATTGGCATGACTCTCATAGCAATTAAGACATATTTTTCCTACTGAGATTTATTGTCTACATTTCTGCATCAGAGTGGAAAACTATATAAGGATAAGCTCTTTTAGACTGGCTGTTACAAACACAGTAGAGTGGAATGTGTAACAAACTTTTATATAGGCCATCAGTTGAGGGTTTCTGCAGAATTCCAGGCTCACTGATGGCTGGTGCGAGCACACTCGGCTCTGCAGGTTGTGCACTAATGTGCCCTCCTGCTCCAGCCATGGATTTGGCTTTGAGACTTATGTTTGTTTGAGTTGTATGCTGAAGGAATGTGCAGGGATGTGGGCATTGTTCTGTTGGCATGGAAGTTACCTAGACTTATGTATGTTTACTTTACTGAACCTACGGGATGAAGTACTTGATACGGTTAATTTATCATGAGACATAAATTCACCAAAATGGTAAAGAACTTACTGTGAAATGATGGACAACTTGTATTAGAATTCCTCTACTAATGCAGTGCAACACTCATTTATTATTATTATATGTCCGAAAGTGCTTTTGGCACAGTTCTGACACATTCTACTAACAGACATCCAGTCCAAATTTATTGCCAACGATAGATGCCCATAGGAATAGCAAACTATCCACACTGTTCCTATACTGTCAGATACCACGTTCTGCCAGCTATCCAAACAACTGCAGGCAGGGGGCCAGGGAAAACATATTATAAAATTCTATTTTGACTTGTACCTTTGTTAAAAAAACAGGAGACTGAATTTTAAAGTAATAATAGAAGAAATGCTTTTGAATTGGGGACCTTGTAATCTGAAGGTAATTCAGTGACCCATCAGACTAATCACGTATAAAATTTTGCAGTCAGTGCAGGGTAGTGAAATGCTAGCTCCTATGCCTCACCATTAATTTTTTCTTCCCTTTATGATTTAATATTGAACAATGATGAAATATGTCATCTATAATGGGGGAATTGGCTGAAGTTATTTTCCAGTAATTAAAAAAATGTATGGAATCTGGGTCAGTTTTCCAACAAAATACCCAATATAAATTGATTCAGAGAGACTAATCCATGAAACATATGATTTCAGTTCATTATCTGATTTCTGAAATGCTATAGTACCTGAGGATCTTGTTTTCATTATCTAGGCAGATGGAAAGTGATCCAAAGTTCCTTTAAAATGAGAGGGTGCATTGTAGCCTCCCCACAATGGAAAGCATACTGGACATGATTGAAGAGAGTGCCAAAACTTTAGCATGTTCAGTGTGTAGGTAGGGGAGAATCTCTTCCTTGCCCCTCCCCTTGAAGCAATTTTCTTGGTTGCCAGGGCACTCCCTGGATCTCTCCAGCAGTGATGGGCCAAATCCTGCTTGCTGTAGCCATGCAGTTGGTTTGTTTGAAGCCAAAATAAATATTTTTCTAAGTAAGAAGAGTGGTGTGTAGCTGCACTAATTGCACTCAGTTTTTCTATATTTGTCTATGAGACTGCCCACTGATTTCAGAGAGCATTAGAAGTAGGTTTTATGGCCTCTTTTTTTTCCACTATGGCAAACTCCTGTTGGCTTCTGATATGGTCGGTTGTGGGGTTTTGTTGTTATTGGGGTTTTTTGTTCGTTTGTTTTTGTTGTTGGTTTGTTTTTTAGGTTTTTTTTTTTTGTGGCAACAGGAGCTATAATCTTATTTGAAGTCAGACGGTTCCCCTGTTGCATCATTAGTAATTTCAGCAAAGTAAATTGTGAGATTTTGTTTTTAAAGTTAGGATCTCTGTATTCCTATTTCATTAGAAGAATTGCAGATTTGTAATAAAGGATTTGAAATCACTCTAATTTAATGGAAGCTCTTTCTAATATGAATGATAGAACCAGTACATGACTAATCAAATATATTAGTGCACAGAAGGGAGATTGCACAGGCTCATTTATCTTTTTTGTCCGTGTCTTGGATAGTCTATATTATACTTTTTTTTTTCCCATTTTCCCTTTACCTTTTTTCTGAGCTTCAACTGGACAAATTCACTTAGGGTTCATTGTAAGATGGTCCAGGAGTAGATTACATAGTACTTAATGGATTGTATTTCTGCAAGACGATTTAAATTACATTTATTAGGGAGGTTAAGTTTATAGAAAATTAATACAAATATCAAAAGATTTGCAACATTATATATGTTTCTAGGCTCCATAATTTTAACAGTTCTGTATGAAGGTCTACCATGTTTGTAGACCTAGCAAGTGATATGTCAATGAAACATATTTGCCACTTTTTATAGAGTTTTCGTGTTTCACTGTTTACTTAAGATATTTTAAAAATCAAGAAGTTGTATAAAAGTTAATTAGGTCTTTATAAAAGTGAAGTGTAATCAAAGAGTTGCTTCATGTCTGGTTTCAGTGCTAGACTACTGGCATCAATTGCATGATTAAGAGTCACTCTTCTAATTTAGCTATTAGACAATCATTAGTCTGATTACTACGTATTGACTGCTGCACTTAGCTCTCGGATCATACTACAGGAGGGGAAAAAAAAGATATAACAGCAGAAAGGAATAATTTATCGATGACAGCTTTACTTAACAGTTCTCAGAGATGTTTTGGTTTTTAAAACATTTTCCCTTTCACAGTAAATGCTCACCTTGGCATTTAGATATGTAAAAGCCTGTCAGGTTGTTACAGCAGACTGTGTGACCGGGGCTGGGTTTCACGCTCTGGATGAGGCCAAATGCTCCCTTTGTATCTCAGGCTCTGAAGTCACTCCAAAATCAGGCTGTATTTTTATAGGAGGAGAAGGCAGAGTTTTATTCTGCTTCTGAGACCCAGAAAGCTTGAAAGTCATACTTCAGAAACATTTCCCAGCTCCATTTGAAATCCCTCTAAGTAACAGCTTCCTATTTGGAGAGTAAGACTGATGTTAATTCGCTTTGTCTAGTCCCATTAGGCTGCAAACCCTCTGGGAGGGGGCCTGAGTATGCTTCAGTAGTGCCTGGCACAGGGGGAACCCGACTCCAGCTGGGCCTCCAACGACAACAGCAATACAAACGGCAACGATACGAAGGCAAACAGGAATTTTTGACTTGCACAAAGATAAAGTGAGAATATGTTGCCTCCAGTTTTGCTTCTCACCAGCAGTGTGGTGTGAGCAGCTGGCCAACCAGTTCTCCAGAGCCATGGACACAGAGACCAGTGTCCCACTTGCCTGCCTCCTCCTGAGAGGATTCCCAGGGACTCCTCTTCTGCCCAAGCCTTTAAGACATCTCCTTCCTGCCTATGAAGGCCACTTCCACCGGACATGAGTGAAGGGCAGTCTTTGCTGAAAGGGAATTGCTGTTTACAACTACCTGCGGGGAGGTTGCCGCCAGGTGGGTGTGGACCTCTTCTTCCAGGCTGATGACACCAGAACGAGAGGGCACAGCCTCAAGCTACGCCAGGGGAGGTCTAAACTTAATGTTAGGAAGCGGTTTTTCACAGAGAGTGATTGCACATTGGAATGGACTGCCCAGGGAGGTGGTGGAGTCGCCATCCCTGGAGGTGTTTAAGAGAAGACTCGATGAGGAGCTTAGTGACATGGTTTAGCTGGGGGGTGTAGGGCTGGATGATCCTGGGTCCCTTCCGGCTCGGAGTGGCCTGCTAGACTGTGAGGGAACTAGATTTGTGTTACTGCTCTGGGATGTGCGTTCAGTCTCTGTACGGATGTTAGATGGTGAGTTGGACTAGATGATCCTTGTGGGTCCCTTCCAACTCATAATATTCTGTAAATCTGTGAATCTGTGGAACAGCAAAAACCCTTTTATCCCCCTTTTTTCTAAGCATCCTCCACCAGGCTGCTCTGAGCTCCCTCAAAATCCTCTCTTGCCTGGGACAATTCATCAGGGCACAGGCATGGGCTGTCAGTTGGAGCATGGGTTCTTCCTGGAGCTAAGACAATCCTGGGCAGAGCTCTGCTGTCTTTTCGCCCCTCAAAATATGTGCGGAAATGAGCCTTAACTGGGGCCAGGGATGGAGACAGCCAAACCAGGACTGTCGTCAGTGTAAAAAAAGAGTTTCTGGTGAAATTTAATCAATGCTTTGACCCTGTTTGTGCCAGATTTCTCCCTTCTGAGTTTGTTTTGGCATAATCAGGCGTTTTGAACATGGAATCCTTAAAACATTGCTCTATATCACCTGCATTAGGACTGATAGCTGTTGGTAATGACTAATAATTTCAATCTTCCTCATCCTGGCCCCATGACCATGGTTGCTTGGTGCTGAAATGGAGCCCATCACACCTAGGATGAGCACAGAAAGCATTATCATCCGCTGCTTCTGTGAGGCTTGTTCTGTGACTGCACTCAGCAGCAGAGTGAATATCATCCATAGTAAGTAGGTAATTTAGCATGTCCTTTCTGAAAAGGGGATAGTGATGAATAATCAGCAAAGATTTAAATGATCATGGATTTAGATACTTTTTGAAAGGCTGAAAGATGAAACAGAGATCTTCTGTTATGATATTCTATGTGTATGATATAGTGCTAAGTGCCTATACAGACACTTAAGTTAAAACATAACATGAATGTTGTTGCATCTTTACCCCATGTAATGTACTTTTATTCTCTCTGCAAGTAACCTTAAATTATTTTTCTAGTCAGGATGATTGACTGATCCTGATTGAAGAGTCTTTTATTGTTAGAGAATACCTTTTTGTTTTATAATTTCCCTAATATGCTCTAAATCCTGCCTTTTCTCTCTGTAAAGAATTGACATCTGCCTGAAGTAACTGCCCACATAAGTGCAGACTCCTTTGAATATTACCTTACAAAATTTTATTTTCCATATCAAGGGACATATGGACCACACAATAAAGCTAAATCGCTTCAGCTAGAAAAATTAAATTAAGCATAGAAATACTGTCTCAGATAAAATACCAACCTACATAAACCTCCTTGTCATACACAAGCTAGCCTGCACTCCTGGCTCTTGAATGCATTCTTCTGTCTTTTGAGGTTGAATCCCAGCTGCAGGGACCCCTGTGAGCAGCTTTCTGTCTCCGTGGCTTTGCTGGGAAAATAGTCCTGAGCTGCTCTCTGGTCTATGAAAATTGTGGGTGAAGGCTGCTGGTTACTGCTGGTACCTATTCTTACATCTCAATCCCAAAGCACCTCACTTCTTTTCTACTTCCTTTTACTTCCCTTCAGCTTCCTACCTCAATCCAGAAGGGCTTTTCCCTTTAGGTGGCCAATTTACAGCTTTAGGAGGGCAGCAGAAAGCAGATGTGATCAGTGTTCAGAAGTAGTAGAGGTGGCTGGTGCTGGAGTGAGAGCCCCAGAGCCGTGCCTGACAGGGAGGGGGCAGCTGAGCCACCTGTTCCCCCCTCCAGCACGACACTGGGCTTCTCTAGGTCATGTCACCAATTAGGACTTGCTCCTATGATGGGGAGGTGACCTGCATGAAACCAGAAAATAGGACCAGTCTTGGTTTTCTGAGGCTTTCAGCGGTATAAAGGGTTTAGATGAGCTTTGGACAAGCTTCTGAGCTCAAGCTTTTGTGGGGCATGAATCTTTTTTCTACTCACGTCAATGTGTTTTGGATCAGGCCCCTTGTTGGGATAGGCTGACTCTCTTGATATATTAGCCTGTTGCTGATTAAATGTATATTTTACTTTTTAATTTTCACTTTTTGGGGTAGCCATCGGTCTAATGGAGACCCATTTAGCCATTGCTATAGATCAAAAAAGCCAAGCTTGCTCTGTGCTGCTATGGATTTTTCATGGAGCTGCCCATAAGAGCCTTGAAGTTATTAAATCCTTTGTTTTGCTGTCAATTAAAGATGGGTAAACATCAGTCAAGGAAGGGAGAGTTGCATTTTTTTAGCTTGGTAATTAATCAGTGAGCCCCTTCTCTCTTTCCTCTATGCTTTCCCTCTCCTTTCTGTGCTTTATTTTATGTCTGTCCTGGTTTCTTTCTAATAGTAGCAGGCAGCTGTACAGCGTGGACTTCAGCGCTTTAGTGGCAGAACTCTGTGCCTGGATCAGTCAGAGCCTTACAAATTAGAACAATCCCTGGTATGCATGTTGAAATAGGAAAGAGAACGGTCCCTGTTTAATTTTATTTTATTTTATTTTACAGCACTACTTTGCACACAGCACACACAATGTCCTTTTACATTAAGAAATAAGTTATGTTTCCTTGATGACTCACTTTCTTATTAGGTTACATTTGGTATAACTATTTAAGGCTACTGCTAATTATTCATAAAATATTGTCTTATGTATGATGATGACCCATTTTCCACTAATTTCTCAACCCTGTTTTTCTTTCACTAATGGCATATGACCAGCTCCTAACGTAAAAGGAAAGAAAGGAGAGTGAATAAAAGGATAGGAAAAGAAAAAGAGCTCTGCTGTACAACTGAAACGGGTAATTATACTCCTCTAAGCACATCACTAGAGCCCAGCTGGCACAATTAAAGAAATAGCTGATCAGTTCCAGTTATTGATTCTGCTAACATGTTTGTTCACGGTTGCTTCTTGTCTAATTAGTTTTTTCTGCTTTCTTAGTCTGAAAGCATACCTTTTCAGTCAAATCTGTTTTCAGGCATCAGATAGCAATGCTTTATTTAGACCACTTGCTAGCCATTTATTTTAATGCAACAGTACTTCTGTTCAGGTTTGGTGGTTTGTTTTTTTTTTAACCCACTGTGGGCCTGATTCTTTGGAACGGTGTTGAATTTCCTAGAGCTTTTTGAGGTAGTCTGAAATTTAAGATGCCACTTCATAACAGTGAAATGAAGAGATATGAAAGTAGGGGCTAGGGGATCTCTTGGAACACCTAAAAATATGGACATACCTCTTGCAGGTTGTAAGAAGTTACTGGCTGTACTTGGCAGTTAGAGAATAGTGAATTAAGGCCCCGTGCTTGCATTTTAACTGATAGGAATTTTTAACTGCTCAGAGACTCCTCCATTTACCTGAATCTGATATGTTTTCCTCTCTCTCTTTTGAAAAAACAGATTCTATGTAGTGCCTTGTACAGTACTTTGACAAAATGGCCCTTCTTCACAAAATGGGGACTAGGAAAAGAAAAAGGGAGTGGGAACTTGGTGGGAATCCAAATATACCAGGTTTTGTCATTTCTGAAATGCAAATGTGTAGCTATAAAATGCTTTCGGTTTCAAATGTGCACTTTTCATAAGAGTGAAGAGAATTGATATATCAAGCAAAAAATAATTTCAATCCTGCAGAATTGGACCTTTTGAAAATATTTAGAGATATAGCTTTTCTGCCCTTACTCAGAACAGCAGCAACAACAATGAAGAAGAAATCTTCAACAGTTTTTCAGGATATAAAATCTATTTTCTAATCAGCTCTAGTTCTGGTGTTCTTTGTGCTGCTGAGCAGCTCTCACACTGCACCTCAAGCACAAAAACATTTCAGTGCTGGACAAAGCTTTCTATATTTCAATGAACAATAAATAGATCATTGGGATCTGAATAACTTTTATATTTAAAAACACCAAATAGGAAAGAATATGCTGCAGTCTCCATGACACAATGTGTGTGTCTGTACACATCAATGAACACAATAAGTCTAAAATGGATAGTAGTAGTCTGACAGATTTAAAGGTGCAGAACATAGGAAAGACATCACAATTCTCTAACTTAAAAACGTTTTTCAGGAAGTGATTTCTTCAGATAGATAATTGCTTATTACTTTATACAACGAGATTTGAAAGACTCCATTATCTGGACTGAGAGAATAAAAATTAGTTTTATGTCTGTGCAAATCATGCTGTTCTTAAGATTTCTTTTTGTGTTATTACAACTGTATAAATACAGATTGCTATTAACTGCTTTCAGCACCCAAAGAGGTATACATTGCTATATTTTAGATATGCCAGTAGTCCTTGTGCTCATGACTGACATCACTCTTTCCCGATTTCCTGTTTTCCATTAAGTGGGAAAATCCAAGAAGTATTTCAACCTTTTAGCAAATGAAACCTGTACCTACCAATCTGTTTATCATTCCAGGAGCACACAGCACAAATATCCAAAAGTTTTTGACACATCTGGGCCCCATCACTTCTTTCCTGGCCAAAATATTCAGTGCAGTTTAATTCCAAGTCTTGTCCTAGTCTTCCTCCCTCTGCTCCCTAGGATATTATGGCCCTCCTCATGCCTGAAGCTACGTTCTGCAGGTACATCCTTGCAGCTCCACTGCTCTCCAAATGTGGAGGAGTTGTGGGGAAGGAAGGAAGAAGAGTTAAATGTACATGGGATAGGTGCTGGAGCTGTCCAGGGAGATCCTGCTGCTTACTGGGGATGTGCTGATTAGGCATGTGGGGACTGCACAAGAATTAACCACCACTGCAGCATTCCCGATATTTGATCTGCCTGGGGTGCAGGTGAGATGCTGGGGCAGCCGGCAGAGAGGTCAGGAATGGCCCCCCATTCGACAAGGGATTTGGGAAGCTGAGGTTCAGCTCTCAGCCCTGTCACAGGCTCTCTGAGGGATCTTGAGTGGGTAATCTTATTTCACTGGGCCTCCGTTTGCTGCCAGTAAATACAGAAAGTAGACTAAACGTGCTGTCCTCTGCCCAGGGGCTTTTGTGGGGATGAAAGCTGTCAGGGGGCAGCGATGTGAGGGGCAGCACAGCTCGAAGAGGCAAGGAGAGGGGATGCCTTTGGCAGGGGGCTCTGACGCTGCCAGGGTTGCGGCTGCGTGGCACAGCTCAGCCAGACACAGGGCCCTCTGGTCTGCCTTTATTGAAGCTGCAGCTCATTGTGGTGAAGCTTTCACCTCTTCCTACCATATAAAAAGGATGTAAATTGGAAGGGTACAGCACTTCTCATAAAAACTCTGTGCATTTATATTTAAACATTGAAGTCACACCACTCCCTGTTGAAAAGCCTTCAGCTCCATTGTTGCACATGAGTAGCGCAGAAAGAGACCATTATACTCGGCAAAAATGTATTTTCCTTGCTCATTTTCCTGGAAACAAAACCTTCTGAGCTCTCGTGGCACAAGCCTCACCAAATGGTACTGATAAAGAGGGAGAAATTGCACATGGAACCGAATCACTGGATCCATCTGAGAGGGAAGGAATAAAGCTCCAAAATATGGCAGCAGATGCCTGTGTGAAATAGCAAGATTGCCTTTGTGGCAACGCAGAACAGTTTACCAATAAAGCTCTCTCTGGCTGTTATAGTTGTGTTCAATAGCAATGACAGCTGTCAAGGAGCTCAGGGACTTGCTGGGATGCCTTCAACATTTTAATCACTCTAGTAAAGGCACAGAAAAACTGTTTGTGTTTGGAGCACTGTTATTGTCATATGATATTTAAAAGGAATCGGTAATTGTTATTTACCTAAAAATTAGACGGAGCTTTTAGTTGTTTGCAATACAGCTCTCATTTCTGTAAACAGAAAGGACAGGTCCTCTCTCATTTTAATTTTGACCAGTTAATTGGTGAATTACAGGGCCCCTTTTACCATCACACTCTCAATCTTCAGATGATTTTTTCCCTGTGAAGCTCAACTGACAGATTTTAATATTCCATTAACTTTACGGTTTTACTATAACATCACATCTTGAGACACTGGGGCACTTCGATTCAAACTACAGGAAATTAATTTTCTCTCTTTTATTATACCACCAGTAACTACCTTAAAAAAAAGAAACTTTAAAACTCCTGGTGACATGAGTATATTATCTAAAAAATGACAAGAAGAATTATGATTTTTATTTCCATAAGAGAAGGAAAGGAGGGGGTAATTATAGTGCTGAACCATTGTATTCAATCTGAAATTAAGATACTTTTCTAAGACATGAAATTCACGCACTGAAGAAATGATCATGATGTAAATCTTTGCAGTTGAAAGGCATTAACAGTTGTTAACCCCTTTTGTTGCAGCCAAAATGTTTTGACTGAATATTTCCGCAAAAAAAGAAAAAAAATCACAAAATTTGGTGTTGAGAAGACTGAACTTTTGGATCTTGTCTGAAATGACCCCAGTTCTTCCTGGGGAGAAAAAAAATATAGCGTCTCAACTTCAATTTTAACTCTAATCTGAATGAGTTCAGTTTCTTGGTAATATTCTATTATGGCAAAAGTCTAAAATTATATTGAAACACTTGGAAGTTGTGGCAGTGTCTTAGCCTAAGTGTTATGGGCAAATATAGAATATATAGATGAATACAGAATATAGATTCATATATCTTATGTGGAAATATATATTTTAATATATGAGTATATTAAATTTTCCCTGAGGACAGGCAAAAAATGGTTAAAAGTTAAAATATTTTCAACTGGACTAGTATGTTGTTCTTCACAAACCAAAACAAGTAAGAACAAAATTTAAACTGTGTTTTATGTAATTTCCCCAAACAGCAGATATGCTATGAAGTCCAGAGTTCCTGGCAGTTTTCCACACTCCTGGTCACTCTTATTTCTGCCACCACACTCGGAGCCCCACACCCTCCCAAAGCCGCTCGCTATTCCCTGCCCATCTTGAGGTGAGAATTCCCACTGGCATGGCTTCTCCCTCACTGCAACCCAGGCACAGATGCAGCGGTGCGTTATTTCCACAGCTAGACACAAACTGTGTCATTTTTTTCACCACAAATGCTGCTGACTTCAGGAAATGCTCTCCCTGCAGTCATTGAAGCTGCCAAAGGCAGATTAAGCGAAGGGTTTATGCTCACCTCCCCGGGCTAAAGGGGGGGTCTGCACTGGCAGCCCCCTGCCCTGCTCAGCCTGTGGGGATCCAGGGGCACACTGTAGTTGTGCCCTGAGAACTGGGCACCTGCCTGGGGTTACCATCAAAGCCCCAGTAAACAGGATGGGTCTTCAGAAAGATGAAGGAAGCTTCGGTGGAGCTGGAAGGTGTTTTGGCACGGCTGCTCACAGGATGAGCAGGTGTCAGGACTGAGGGGAGAGGAAATGGCACTGGTGTTAGAACAGCACTTTAGTGGGGTAATGTGGAACTTCCTGAGGAAAGCTTAGCAAATGCCTGTCAGGAATTGTATCCCGCTTTGGGACACAGGGATCTCAATTGAAAATTCTTGAGATCACACTTGTCTTATTTATTTTTAACAATTCAGTGATTGAAATGGCACAAGATGATGGGATTTAGGGAAACCAGTCTGACCAAGAAATGACTGAGAATATGAAATAGTTTCTGAAATGCAGCAGTATAACTCATATTACTGGGATCATTAAAGAACACATATGAGAGGATTTTAAATGTCTTAGTTCTGTTTGTTTTTTAATTTCAGATCAAACACGGATTTCCAGGCTCCCATGCCATAGGATTATTTTTAAATTGTTGTTACACATGTCGTTACACATTACATGTCGTTCACATGTTACACATGTGAAGGTCTCTTTCCATTTATCCTAAATTTAAACAGAAAAGGCTTTCCCATAGAGTAATCTATTGTGTTGCAAAAGACCTGGGATGTCTCCACATCATCAAAGAAAGTGAACGACATAATCGCTGCACCGTTTATGGCTCAGGTTGAGAAGGCACTTCAATTGCAAGGGGTGGGATCCTGCCAGCAGAGAGGTGTTGGTTGCAAAGTATTTATTTATTGGTACTGCTTTAAAAACTGATTAGTACCTTGGGAAATGCTCATCCACAATAAGGAAGTGAGATTTCTGATACCCTTTTGGAAGGCAGAAAAAAACATGAGCACATCTTCTGAGGAGGTCAGGATGAACTCCAAAGAAACACTTGCTCTGTATTGCTGAAATTACGGCAAATAAATTATTTGAAGGTTCTGTCTTCTCTTTTTCAAAATAGTAGTATTCTAATAACACTGTCTCTTCTTTGCTCTATCCTTATGAAAATTTTGTCCACCATCTTAAGGTTGTAATGAATTCTTGTTTACATGTAATTAAAAATCCTGAAGAACATCTTTTACTCATACTCACTGTTATATCTCTGCTGGATTAGGGATGACCTGGGAGTTACAGTTTCTGCCTGCTGTTTTCACAGGGCTTTTAGCAACAATTCCCTGCACCTTTATATCCATGGGTGAAGGATTAGTCACGTGGAGGGGAACCTGTGCAAAGTAAGCAATATGACACTGTATTCCCTGCTGAGATAATAACTGCACTTTCATGACAGGATGAGTAGAATGGTAATAGAGATCTCAGAGAAATTAGTTACACATACGTTGCAAGCAGTGACTACAGCACTGCTAGCATTATGTTACCATAACCTTGTAGCTTTAGCAGAACCTCCGTATGTTTCATAGGAGGACAAACAGGGATTTATGAGCTTCTCAGTGCCATAACATAATATGAACACATGCGGCTGCTGGAGAAATCCACTGAGATTTGGTAAATAAACTTCGGTATTTAGAAAGAACTTTCTTAATGTTTTGCCCCTCATTCACGTGTTTCCCATAGCTGGAGAAATTCCATCACAAAAGTGTTGATTAATCTACAGAAATTCTCAGCTAGAAACTGTCATCCATCCTTAAACAGCCCTGTAGCCTCCTGTGATGACTCTGTATTTATTACTGATATAAGTTGTTGTCTGTGAGGCAATAAAGGAGAGCAGAGGATGCTTGTCATGGCTGTGCTGTGTAGACCTGCTGTCAGCTCTCCACAGTTTTGGCCAAGCCAGCACAGTGGAAGGGAATGATAAATGCAATTGTTTCACAGTAAAGAAGTGTTTGTAAGTTTTGGCTTATAGTTTGGAGGGGTTGGGGAATTTGGAGTTTGAGATAGTTGTTTTGTGTAGCTCTGACCTATCCATGCTTTTTCTCTCATAACTGGAGAGCCATCTAGTCTTTCAGCTTAATCCCTATGAAATGCTGTAGTAAATTCAGTCATCTTACTATGGTTATTGGGAGAGATAGGAATGTTACTCCTCTGTTCTGCTTTGATACCTCATGAATAACCACCTTTAGCAAAACAGTATTGCATATTTACTCCCAACCATAAATCCAAATCCTGTTGACTTTAAGTGCTAGAGCTGGCACATACTTACGTGTCTGATGAGGACCTCCTTGTTAAGCACCAAAGCCATTGCCATGCGGATGCCAAAAGGATTAGTATTAACAATACAAGCACCTGAGAAGTTACAAGTATTTATTGCTTCCTTTAATTTATTTGTAAATGTCTGTTACAGGGCAAGTCTACTGCAAAGGTGCTTTGGAGACTGAATCTTTCAGCATTGACACAGCTGTGGAGCCTGGCAGGGGCAGTGGGGGTTGTGGGACAGTGTGTCCCTGCTCCGTGTGGGGCTCCTGCCACCTCTCCCCTGTCTCTTGCCTGTTGCCATGGAGAGCAGATTCGGTCATGCACACTAGCGGGCCCCACATGTCTCTTCTCTGTCAGGGTAATCTGCTGTCACAATGCTCATCACAGTAACTGGGCTTTTTCGTCTTCTTTTTTTTTTTTTAAATGTACACTCCTCAGTATCACATATCATTTTCAGCTGCCTAGGTGCACTCTTGGTGTCAGTAGCATGATGTGCTACTGCTCATTTAAACTAGGAGACAAACCCCTGATGTGCTCTGCTCAAAACACTGCCTGGTACTTCTGTATATTCTGCAAAGTTACTCAGTATAGACACGCTACTGTTTCACCTTTTGTCTTTAAAGTGACGCAGGATGAATATCTTTCAAATGGAAAGACAGGCGACTGGAAAAAAAAATGGGGGAAAAACAAGTAACAAGATCAAAGACATAAATAGAACAAAATATGCACAAGAGATCTCATCTGAGATCAAAGATGTGAACGTAATTACCATGAATAAGACGTGCAGAGCTCACCAGAACAGAATGGTTTGTGTGCCTGGAGAATTCTGCAGAAATAAACCGTTCTGTGGGAAATCAAGCGCTCCACAGAGTGAGGAAAGGACATTCATTTTGCACTGGAGTGCAATAGCAGAAAGCCCACTGTTATGGCAGGGTTGCATATTGCCAGGTGAACCTGTGCAGGGCTGCAGCCATCGAAGTAGCTCAAATGAAATCTCTGAAACTTTTATGTTAAAAAGATTCTGATCTGGAGGAAAAAAAAAACCCCAAACCGCAGCTCTTTAACCCTGGTAAGTGTGTAGTTCTTAGGTAGACATTTTCAAGGGCAAATGTAGTGATTGTGTTATGAGTGCGGTTGGAAGAAAAACAATTGATTCTGTTAAGCTTAACACAGAAAGGAATTGTTCAAAGCATGAATCATTTCTTTTCACTAACCGTGTTCAGTCAGGGATTGTGATTGTATTTGTGATTTTTATGACTGCTATGTACATGTGTCCACAGGCCCTAAAAAGAACATACTTTGAAATGCAATTAATAAATAAGTTATCTAAAAGAGTGTGTAAGGAAGGTTACAGTTACTGAGCTGGAATTGTGAACTGCTGATTCTTCTCAGTGAAAGATTTTTTGAGCTATATACTGGTCATCTATATACAGAATATTATTCAATATTTAGTGGAGTTGCTAAATAAATTCCACTAAAAGTGGAAATGAAAAAAATTGAGGAGAGTGTGGAAACTCAGTAAGTTTTAGGAGTGATTTTTCATTTAATACCTCTCTCTTTCTGTCAGCATCAAATAGAAATTCAGAAACAGGCCTATATATCAGGCTTATTTCCACCGGGAAGAGGCATTAAAAAGGAAAGCATGTATGCTGAAATTATGCTCAAGGCTTATTTTCACAGAAACATTACTAGAAATGTGTATAGCATGTAGATGTTTTTTTTTTTTTTTAACAGGAGATTAGCCCATCTTTCTACAGAAAAACCTGCTGTTGGGAACCTGGAAAACATGTGCAGCCTAGAAATGAACATTGCAACTCCATTCTTCTGACTGCTTCATTTTTGGGAAGAGCCCACTGCTGTCCATGACTTTGAGTCAAACACTGGAAGTACAAGTCCTGTCTCTCTCAGATCACATACTGATCTGCAAACTGTACACTCTGTGGTGGAAATTCTGCTTTTCCATGACAATGGACTTACTGTCTGCACTGCAAAATCTCCATCAACAGTCATGGTGCAATACTATGCCAGGTAATACCTTCAAAGCGTGTTATCCTCCTTCCATGATAAAGAAGTGGGCTGATACTGATGGAGATACATTTTGCAGGTATGGTAGAATTTTTATGGCCTAATATTATGTAAATTTAAAACTGTACAGTTTTTATCAGGCAAAAAATCAGTTTACTTAGAAAACAATGTACAGCTTTTCCTATTCCTTTTGGAAGAACAGGCCTAATTCTGTCTTCGGTTGTGTACCCAAAATCTTTATGAAATAGAGATCTACTGAATAGAGGTATAGAGATGAAATTGAGAGACCATTTTGTCCTTTTGCAGGAGATATTACTTCACAAAAAGAGCTCTGTCAAGTCTTTAGGCCAAAATGATGTATGATGTATTATCTTCAGATCATCAGTTGCTGTCAGATTAGAGATTGGAGAGAGTTTATTTTGTGATGTCCACTACTATTTCTGTTCTCCAGAGAGCCTTTGCTTTGACTTCAGTTCACAGATTCACAGAATATTCTGAGTTGAAAAGGACCCACAAGGACCATCGAGTCCAACACTTACACAGCACCACTGCCTCCCTGGTGGGAATCGAACCCCTAGTCTCTCGTATTTATAAAATCATTCATAAAATGAATATTTAAAAAAAAAATTTAGCTTGCAGGTGTTTCTAACATTGACAGATGCTTTCAACATAACAAGTATGCCCATGGTCATAGGCAGCCGGTAGTAGTCTCTCTGCTTGAGAAAGAGAGTGGGTAAAATGACCTCCCTGCCAATGTCATCCAGGCTGTGTCTTTGTAACTCTTCAGTTTCTTCATTTTGATTCAGATGATATAACAATGGAAACTGTTATATAATAAGCATATAACAACTGTCCTGTTCTATTCTATAAATGGGATCCATTCTACAAAATGATCTCCACAGGAACGGTGATCACAAACTTCGTGTGTGTTCTAGTCTAGTATATTTAGTTATTTTCATTAGATAATGCTATGGCACATGAATAATCCTGAGGAAGTCAAGAGAGGTGCTTTATACTGAATACTTCAGTTTAAGTGCTTGGCTGAACAAGAGCCATTCTTATGATTTCATTAAAACAGTACTGAGAAGAGCACGCAATCTGTGCAGCACAGAGAAGGATTGTGCACAGCACGTGTCTCTAACTTTTACATAGCCTTTGAAATTTTGATGCTTGACTGTAAGCATTAGTGAAAAGTACAGTTGTCTCTCAAAACACAATTCATGCTTAGCAATGAAATAAAATGGATTTTGGACAAACGTAATCTTGACCAATAACCAAATAGTTATTTGGGTTTTTTTTCTGGTAAGAGTGAGCTGTCAAACCTGTTTCTGGGCTAATATTGACTGAAGTGAAGCTCTCCTCCCCATCATTGCATCCTGCTATGCAAGTATTCAGTCAGTTCAAATAATTCATTATTACCTGAGAGTTGCTGTAGCTCATGGCAACTATGAACAGTCACAAGGGCATCACAAGGCAGGTAAAAGGCAGTATGGCAATAGAAAGCCCTAGATATACGCTCTCTCTATCCTTCTTTTTTTTTTTTTTTTTTTTTTCCACTCATTAAACCCAGATATATTGGATATACCTAAATTTTAAAATTACTGTGCCCAAGACCCTGTCCACTACAGCTTTTTATAG
The DNA here is from genome assembly GCA_013390025.1 of Pitta sordida. Lineage (NCBI taxonomy): Eukaryota > Metazoa > Chordata > Aves > Passeriformes > Pittidae > Pitta > Pitta sordida. The sequence continues at coordinate 17,090 of WEKX01008783.1, forward strand.
GACACTGCAGGCTTGCCCCACCCTGCAAAGGGAACCAGGTCTGTGATCATTCGCCATGTCAGGGTGGACCGGCTCACCCTCCTTCTTTCAGAAACATATTTCTCTGTCCTTTCTTGCATCTGTTTTACACATCCATAGCATTTAAATAAAGTAAATCAGTGAGAGCTGAGTTTCAGTACAGTAGGGACAATACAGGGCTTTTAAAATAAGCTTGGGCCAGGCCTTTCATTTGGTGGGTGCAGTGCTGTCACTGCAGCACAGAACCTCCTGTCTGGACTGGCAATATCAAATGTTTTCCTCCCCTTGCAAAATATTTTGATTTGCCTTCTCCCTAAAATTAAACCTTCCTTGCAATTCCAGCAATGAGAACAGTTTTACAGTGGTTGTAAAGATAATGCAGCAAACCTGAGTTTAGAGTGTGTGTATTGAAGAGTATTTGAATTACATTCAGCACTGTTTATGGGTTCTCAGGAGTTGCAGAGCCTGTAAAAAATGAAATACCACTCGTGGAAACGAGCTTATGTTTTCTACTCTGATGAAAAAAAAGAAAAAAGAGGAAAACATATTTGTGCCTGTTTAAAGGCTGCCCAAGGACAGCTTTCATTCTTTGTGACCCAGTTACATTAAATGCTTCTACAGGAACTCCTCAGATACTTATTTAAAAAAAAGAAAACACAGATCAGTGCTTCTAATCTTCACTCTGAAGACACATCCAGGCTTGCAGCCATTGACAGATATTTTGCATCTCTAGTTAGCTGTATGAAAATTAAACAAAGAAAGAGATTAACATCACTGGATACGAGAAATTAACTCTGTCCATGTAACTACTAGATACCATAGTTTAATATAATTTTATTTTTAAGAAATAAGACAATCAGTTGTAATTTCGGCCACCACAATAAGACCTGCTGCTCTTGCCCTCTATCACCAGTAATTTTTTTCTTTTGGTACAATGTGAATATTTTGATTATTTTGTCTGGTACGTATTACCAAACCTCCTCAAGACCTGCTGGAAGTTTTCACTGGCTTTTGACAGTGCACACACAATGATAGTGGTACTGATTTCAGAGGAACCTGATCACTGAAATCTCTTTGTGTGGTGTGTGAACAGCACTGGTGGGCCTCAGCATGCCCTGCAGCTTAAAATTTACTAGGGTTATAAAGCAGCCGATCCCTCTACCTATTTGCCTCAGAACAGATAAGTGAAACATGTTATCGACGGTGTTACATCCTACCTAAAATCAAAATCAGCGTGTGCACTGAGGGACGAAAAGCAAAGCTTTTTCTGATGCTTCTTAGTATTGTATCTGAGTAATAGTGTTTGATACTATTTGAGGAGTATAAAGCTGGAAGGATTCCTTGGGAGTTGTGGTATATCTCTTTACACCTTCCAGGGCCTCCAGAAGGGAAGGAGTACACAGAGCTCCAGACAACAACAGTACTGCATGTACACAGTGACAGAAAAAGACTTTTGTGGAAACTTCTAGGTCTTTTGAATATCTTGCTGTCAGTGACTGAAGTAGTAGCAAATACTTTCTTCTTGGTGATGTTTCTTTCTGATGAAAGAGGAAATACAAACTAATAAAATCTGTTGTAGTTTCTTGCTGTGATTTGAAAAAGTTAAGATATTCACTATCCACTATACTCCCCTGACACTGTGCCATATTAGATCTGCCAAAATTAAAAAGATTCAGTGTTTTCTTGATATGAGCCCTGAATTCTTGGTTTTTTTTCTGTCATACGAATACCTATTGAGTCACTGATATTTTATGTGTCACGAAAAATGGTTGAGATATCAGAGAAAACTAATAATTCGCATACTGGTCCCAGAGGCATTTTTGGCTTCCCAGCTTTAGCCTGTTGTCTTTAAGCGGAGTCTGCTGTAATTCTGCATGCCAGAGATGATAATTCATTTTGTGTAACATGATCAGAAGAACCTTTATGGAGGTGTGACAGATGCAGCTGTAGTCATCACTTGGAGCACTTTTCCATAACCTGAAAAAAATGTGTCTCACTCTGATTATCTTTCTTGATGACTTTTCTAGGTATCATTGACTTGCAGCTGTCATATGCAATGAAATTCCTAAAAGAGCAAGGCAAAAATAAAGGTTAAAGTGCCTGCAGCCACAGTTTCAGGACTTAATTGGACACTAGCTACTCAACTATGAGCATTCCCCCAAAGAATGGCAGAGTTCTTGTAGGCTTCAAACAATGGAGATGTGTGGGTTGATGCCATCTGCAGCCTAGGGCTTGTGGAACAAAAAGATGTTTGAAGAAGAGGGAAATTCTCAGAGATATCATAGAATGGGAATGATCTAAAAGTAATCAATCATCACGGTGACATAAATCACAACACACAACAGCCCACAGCCAGAAGATGTCAAATACCGCCCGCAGCGCATCAGCCTCTCTGGCATCATCACTTTTGTGTGTTGTGCCACTGCTCTTTTGTCGGCCATCAATTTTGTTGGGTGATGAAACTCAAGAATGCCGTATTCCTCCTTCCTGGCTAATTCAAGCTTTATGATTGCGCACCCTAACGTGCACTTAAGACGCATTATCCTTTGACCCGAATGAACAATCGATTGTGAGCTGGGTGCCAAACCCGCCAGATGTTGCTTGATCTCATAATTACGTTAGTGCTATTGCTCCAGTGCAACAGTATCAAAACAATACCAGCCAATCTGGGGCACAAAGAGAGCCTGCAACTCTCATCTGGTCATCTGGTCCACGCCTGACATTTTCACCTAAAGCTCTCAGACGTTAAACTTAGTTTCTCTTTCTTGATTATAAGCAAAATTATCTATGCACAATATTAAAAAAACATTTATCAGCTGGAAAACACTCAAAGGCATGGCATAAACTCATAAATGTTAATGAAAGGCAGACAAAATTAAGCAATTGTGTTGTGTTCCTTAGGCTCGTACACACTTACTTAAAACAGGATCTAGCAGAGGAGGTCAGAACAGGACTGAAGGGTAAGCACAAAAAATATTGTTTTGAAATTTACACAAAATCTTCTTGTGGTTCAAAACACTGTTCTGGAAGTCCTGTTAAATGGAACAAGCACAAACCTCCTTTAATTTATTCTGATATTGATCATTAGATCAATATAAATTGTAAATCCCTTGGTTTCAATAGAAAGGGTCCATCTTTCTACTGTTACCCATAGAACCAAACATGAATTATTTGCATCATAGTTCCTTCCAAGGAACTATGAGATGTGGTAAAGCAATGACTGTGACAGTTGTCTAATGTGGTCTATTCCTCTTAGGTTGATGCTGCTGGGATGGTCTGTAGGGCAGCCTGAGTACAAGCTGAGCTGAAATACAGAAAGGACATTTTCATCCCATTTTTTTCAGCCCTCATCCCCTCCAGATTACCAAGGGACACATTGCCCCTCGCCTTCACCTGCCTTCCAGCCTAGAGAGCTCTGAGACCTGCACCTGAGTTCTTCAGCACTGGTGCTATACATGGGAGCACTAGGGCACAGCATAGCCCAGTGTAATTTTCTGCCTTTTCAAATAAATGTGGTGAGTTCTCATCATCATCAACTGTGAAATTACAGCATTTTGCTTCCCTCTTGATTGTGACCTACAACACATATCTCAGATTAGGCACAAGGAAAATCATAGCACAGGGCAGGATCTACCAGCTAAAAAGAATTTCTAAACAATGCAAGATGGCTTCAGCTTACCCTACTAATATTCTCCATCTAGCAGTATTTTAATTTCAAATAAGAATACAAAGTCATGTCACATATAAGAGAAATTTTATTTCCTGCACTACTGTGTTTTTTATGCATAATGGCCCATGTAGATCAGTGGGGAAATATTACGTCCTAAAGTTTCAAGTAATTGCCATCTTTTAGCTTCATATCTGATCTTTAATAAATGTTATTTTACACAGTACAATTAGACCTCAAGATGTAAAATTCTGAGAGTAATCCTTAACCTTTTCGCAGAGCTGGGTATTTTCTGGGTGCTCAGACATCTAGATTCTGATCTAACTAATGGCACAAATCTGAAGCAATTTTCTTGAAATCAGTACAATTACACCAGCATAAACCCCATAAAAGTGGAATGACAGTCAGACCTTTATTTCTTTTCCAGTCAGCTCTAGAGATATAGTATTTTCCATTTAGTCAACTGAAGAGAACTGTAAAGGTATAGAAAGAAATGATAGAACTAAATTTTACTATTTAACATATGGGAAACTTGCTTATTATTTTACCATAAGCATAGACAGGAAAAAGAGCCTGCTGCAATAAAATGGAAAAAAAAGAACCTCAGGTGTCGTATCATGAAATCCAAGGAAATGACATCAAAGGTTAAACCTGGCCTATTTACTTTTAAGATATTTTATTTAAGTATCAGATTTTATGTCTGGAGATTTTCTCTGCTCTGTGAATTTTATTCTTTTTTGTAAGCATAAAACTGAATAAGGATCAAAAAAAATTATTTTGTCATTTCAGCACCAGTATAAGACCCTCATATGGGGCACTCAAATTCTTTCTGCAGTTTTGAGAGTTGAACATGGAACAGCCACAAACTGGGGTCAATGTACATACCAAAAATGGTGCAGGGTGGTTTCAACCAAGCATGAGACAGACAGTTGCCCATGAAGAACCATGGCTGGCTAGTGCCAGAGAAGCCTTTTTCTTCCAAGGGCAATTTTCTGCATTACCTAGTCACATTGAGACAGTCTTCATTTTGTGTTGGATAACAGGTCCCTTCCAATTCAGAATAACACTTGAACCTGTGAACATGGTCATTCCTCTGTCTTGAAAAGAGGCAGAGGTGCCATCGTGTCACCTCATACCCCGTGAAGCCACAGCCTGTTGCCAGGGCTTGTGCCTTCTCTGGGCTCAGAGTCATTTCATTTCCCTCTTAAGGGAAAAGAAGCTAAAAGGACACAAAGGGCCTTATTTTGTTAATGAGAGCCAATAGGGAGAACATATCAGACACAGGTGAGGCATGGATAGTGGGAGACATGGCTCTGGGCTGACCCCACTGCCTGCAGTCAGCAATGTGCCCTGGGAGTCCTTGGTACATGGAAGTCTCCTTTGGGACTCTCTGACGTGGGCCAGCCCTTGCCCCTGTGCTGGTGTACTCTGGAGCTTTTACCCGGACTTCCAGGAGCCAGTGAAGTTCAGAGGAGTGTGGAAAGCTTGGTACAGATAAGATGTGTATCTGTCATCTTAATTTTTTTTCCAAGTCCAAAACTGACTTTTTGGTTTTTTGTTCTGGTAAGAAGTTGACTGGAACTGCTGAAGTTTCTTTTCATGGATTATTTAAGCAGTACAAGATGTTGTTAATTCTGAGTTTCTTCCATGTTATTTGGGAAAGTATGTCTGATTATGTAAATTAAAAGTTGCTGCTTAAAAATATTTTGCTTGAGAGGTTGCAAAGGCAACACAGTAAATGAATTAAGATCAGAGAGTCTTGCTCAAGTGAGAAGATTGCATAAGTAACCGCATGTGGTATTGAAAAATACATATTGTTTACAACATATTCTTGCAAGATCCTTAAATATTTCACTTTGAGCTTTGCTTGATATAAAATACTGCATTTGTTCAAGCTGTCTCACAGGCTGGGCTCTAAACTGATTTGCAGCTACATGCAGATTAAAACTGCTATGCTGTCCCATTGCAATTTTGGATTTAATTTGGTTAGTTTCCGTCTTTTTAAGAGAAACAAGAGAGTTTTCAAACCAACCGGCATTGACGACTTTCCTAATTAAAAATGTATCCATCTGCTGGTTTGGTGGCTGACTTGTTATTCAAAGCATGCAGATCTAAGTAGGTTGATTTATTTATGAAGACCTTATGACACTGAAAGATATGCACTCAAAAGCATGCAAAAATAAATGTGGCTGCAGATGGGTAGACACACACAGATCTTTATGGGGTTCTAAATAACAGATAGAGAGAATTTGGAAAATGTGCTTTACGGGGAAGATTCTTTTATGTCTCTCTCACATGTTTAACATTTAGAGCTCAAATAACAGAGCAACCAGTGAACATGTTGTGAGATAACTCTAGTCTAAATATCCTATAGTGCCTTTTAAGTTGCAATGATTTTTTTCTGAAAGCTTAGTGTGAGTGATAGACTCTGAAGGAGATGCTACATTTTAAGTGATGTTCTATTTAGAGAGCACTTTAAAGTGAGCTTTAATTAAAGGGAAAAAAGTCATTAGCACTCAAAACGTCATGTGTTGGAATCAGGCTAAATGCTGTCTCCTTCTATTTAATTTTGTTGGTGTATGTATTGGTAGATGTCTTCCAAGTTAAGTTTCTTAAAAACTACACTCAGGTTTGGGAAATATTGACTTCTAATGGATTAATTCTCAGTGCTAAAAATAATGTTGCAATCCTCAGGTTAGTCACAGTCATCAGTTTATGGGCTCTAGGAAATTCCCAGCGTAATGAAGCCATCACAGTGTTTCCACCTGGGATGTGGAGCTGCTGGTGTTAAGCCTAAAGTCATTACTGGTGTAATTCCACTAGTGTGAGCCTTCTTAAATTAATACAAAGGGAGTAAGACCCACAGCTTCTGCAGAACTCTCCATGACAGTGTGTAGGTGGTCTGCATAGACCACCTGAGAGGTATGAGGAAAATGGAGAGTGCCGTGTCTGGGACAATTCTGGAGTGGTTTGTGGCCTCTGATTCTGTTTACAACAGAGTTTCTAGTGGGTCCTTTCTGTTTTTTCTTTCATCCATATGGCTGGCAACATGTTTATTCAGGATTTGTACATGTTTGCATGTGTGTTTGCATTCATGGATAAAACAAGCTATTTTATCCAAAATACTCTGAAATTATTCCTTTATAGACCACCTGATCATACCAGTGTCCTCTTAAATTGAAACTGTCTTGCATCACATGATAAAGTTGCTTTCGGCAGAAATGTATTTCTTACTGAACCATGCACTGACAATCATGTTCAGCTTCAAAAAAAGATAATTCTCTAATGCCAAGGTCAGTTTAAACTGGTTCCCCAGCATATGCATTTTCAGATTCCCTTTTAATCTCTTGTATTTCCATGTCAACACAAGCATGTGGGTTTCTTAATGCCAACAAAATATAGAAACATGGTTTGTATGTAGATTAGCCAAGGAGGATATTAGATGGAGCTGACTTTTGGTAGGAAGCCATCCTGGCATTCCTTTGGAAAACTCTAGAGATGTTTGAATAATCCTTATACTAACAGATGTCACCACTGGGAATCTGTTTTACTTTTACAGCTCTTTATTTGAGTATCTTACTGGCATTTTTGATATTTTGGAATAGTGGGGGAAACTCAAACAAACCTATGTTATCTTTTACTTGATCTCTCCCAAAGATATATTTTGATAAAAGTTTCAGATAATAATCAAGGGAAGAAAAGCCATAAATTTTACTATGGGTGTTTCTTTCATACAGAAGGGAGAGTTATATATATATAAAAAAAGATTAGTAATCCTTTCCTTTTGTTTCCAAAACACTGCAAATAACTATTTGCTGTTTTCCTGGTGCTGTGCAAGCCCTGGAAATGGGGGACAAGGGATCACAACAGGACAAGGCAAATAGTTAGTCACAGTCTTCCTTAGAATTGTCTCCATTGTTCAAGCAAGGCAAGCAAGTTTTTCACTACTAATTTTAGTCTGCATTAGAAACTGTAGCCAGCGTGGTAGTGTGAATAAGGATTAGTAATGGTGAGCGGGCAGGGGAGTTAGATGAAGAGGTGGCACTTTTGTGCTTATAAAAGCTGTAGTGGTTGCGTATTTCTCCCCAGACATAATATTTTTGCTGTTTACCTCAGGATACTGCAAGAGCACATGTTTTTGGGGAAGAAAATTGTTGGAAATATCAACTGCATACGTATTAGGAAAGTCTTAAAATCGACTGTCTCAGTAATGCAACACCAGTGAGTCACTTCTAATGGAAACCTTGCCTTAAGGTAGAAATCGGAGAGATGTGTCCCTGTGCTTTACTGTTGTTACGGACCTGTATACAAGAAAATACACTCAGGGTTTGGGGCTGACTTTCATTAAAGGGATGAGGTGGTTACTGCTGAAGGAGAACTCAGAGGAAAATGGAACTTGACAAAGAGTGGTTGCAAATGGAGAAAAAAAGGTTTGTTGGTGTCATCTGTAGGAAAAAAAAGAGGAACTAATTTGTGTGTCATAAATTAAAAAAAATCTTAAAATGAGGTTCATGCCTGTGAAATGCAGAATGCAGGTACAGACATGTGCACATCTTTTGTTCTACTGCAACAGTGAGGTTCAGATCCCCAGGAGTGGATTTGAGGTCTGGTTGTGATAGAAGCTATACAAGAATATCTCAGTATACAAGACCCAGCAGATGGATATAAATAAGAAGAGAACAAGTAAATACAGTGGCAGCATTACCTAGCACAAAACCTACCTTATTCTCTGAGCTCTTTTAATATCAGTGACAGCATCAAGGATAATAATGGCTGCCACTTTTCTAACATAACAATTAGGGATTTTTTTTTCTCATTGTCCTTGCAGGTTTTAATTTTTGCACCTATTATTTTGCTTACATGAAGTTAATCCAGAATTTTCAAAATTCTTTCGTATCTGTAGGTTCTCTGAAATCAGGACAAAAAAACACAGGAAATTATTCAGATTCTGAGGTAAGCTCACCATTATTACTTTAAGGTTGGCCAGCCTCTAGATCACAAGTTCCACACTTCGTTATAGATGTTACCGTATGGAACTCCACATCTGCACATTCTTTGCAAGAATGGCATAACAGGCACTTGATGCCTACAGAGCTCTCTAACTTGTATTTATTTACCATCATTGTTTTAGGTGGGCATTTGAGGTAATCACCTACATCCAACTCCAAACTGTAGCTGCAGTGGCTGCTTAAGAAAGTCTGTGCAGAACTCGGAGCACAGTCCTTCTCCCAGAGGTAAATTCCCAATCTTAATCTTTCTCCTGTCCTGTGAATGTATCAGTAATGCCTGCATGCATAGAAAAAATGCACAAGCACTTTCCACTTTTTGAAATGAAAAGGAAGGATTTTTTATTTAATTCCAAAGAAAGACAAAGAATTTGCCCTACTATTAAAAAATAGCACACATTAAAAAAGAAGTAAGTGTTGCTATTGTTCCTTACTTTACAGAGTTTTCTCCTATATGGCTGCAAATATTTTGTTCATAATAATGGGTGGACTATTTCAGATAGGATGGTTTAATCTGAGTTTAATTAGGGTTTACACTCTATTAGAAGTGCCAGAAAGCTTCAGTGCTCTGTAGGGAACCTGTCTCTGGTGCAGTTTGATTGGTACCATCATTGCATAAATAATCTCTGAAAAGATCACTGTCTCTTAACACACAGAATAAAAATGAATTAAAGCTCTGACACTCTATTCTTTTGATGGTCTTACATAAAAAAGACAGTTCAAACTTGGCACAAAAATTATCCTTATTGATACAGAACACTTACTGATGCAGTAAAAGTAATCCTGGGTTTGGTTTAGGTTTTTTTATTACATTCAGTAAAATATGTCAGGAAACCTAAAATTCCAGTACAAAACCAAATCCGGTAAACATTTTATTTCATTTATAATAATTTTAGATTTATTCTTTTTAACACGAAGGGCCTAATCCTGTCTACGTATCAAAGGTTAGTAACCAAAGTGGTAGTAAAATTCATTTTTACATTAGTGCAGGGCAGAATGTTGTTCAGAAATCTTAAACTGTGATCCTATTCTTGAAAGATAAATCTTACTCAATGTTTTTTCCCACTGCAGAAAAATGGGTGGGTGATTTTAAAGAAGTCTGGATACAGTTTGTAGTTCTCGGTGCTTAGACTTTGTGCTTTATCTTTCAAATTCAGCTGAGGTTCCTTTGAAATTGCTACAGGCAGATTCCCTACAATTTCTGGCAGAGGCTCTTTCCCTGACTTTTGCTTCATTATAAATGGCACACGCTCCCTCGCACCGACTCCAAGGAGCCCTTCGGAGGTGGCTGCCCGTGCACATCCCCTCTGGCTGGTGGCCCTGGCCCTTCCACCAACACCACTCATGTGCCAACCCTACGTCTTCATCTTGGGAACTTTTATTCTTTGGAAGCTGACGCTACTCCCAAATAATCCTGCATGAGTAAGAAGCACAGCTACTGAGGACAGGCAGTACAAAGCCGGCGATACTCGAAAGCGGTTTGTAATAATTAAGGTGTCTGTTAACCTCCGCAACTCTAAATAACCTTTCAATGAAACGTGGGCAGGCACGTTCCTCTCTGCGTTGCCAAGCATCTGTGCTCGCACTGCAAACAACCTGCAGTTTTATACAGTTATTTGCACTGGTTTATTGATCACACTTGCACAGGAAAAAGCCTGCAGGTCGCTGCTTGCCCCTGGCCCTGCTGAGGGTGAGCACTACGGTGAGCTAAGCCGACACCACCGTGGCAGAGGTGGGCACTTGCATTTGTTACATTTGATCTGTTATTAGGTGAAAAGAGGTAATACCTGGTTTGACATTATGGTGCATTAATTTCCTTGCTCCGCCCGTACTGCTTCTCAGATTTTATCTTTTGCCGGTGTCCTTTCATGTTTATTTACTTTAGGAAACGTTTTAGGAAACGTAAACGCTCTTGGCTTTGTAAATAATTTTGGTGACAGGATTTCTTTTCAGGGATTTGATAATGGCATATTATAAATTTTAGACTAACTATGAGATTTGAGTGGTATTGTCAGGAGCAATATAATAAAAGGTACTACGTACTTCAATTGTCATTAAAATCCTGTTAGATTTCACTTATGCTTATCCACTTTCCCTTAGCAATGCTGGTTAGAAAAGGCAAAAAATTCTGTGCATCTGTCTGTCTGGATATTGTCAAGTCACGCTGTGTGCCTATTCTGAATAAAGACACTGTCACAGGTTCTGTAATCAGCAGCAAGGCAGTAATAAATAGGAAACTCTTGTGATGATTATCACAATTAACAAAAGGAAGTGTGAATAATCTACAGTGCCTGAAGCTCACTTTTTTCCAGAGTGGATTTGCAAGTGAGCTATAAACCTGATCCTTTACTTATTGAGGTCAGCAGCAAAACTCCTGCTAATCCCACCTGAAACAAAATCATTCTGCCAGCTTGATGTTTATAGAAATGCATTTTACCTTCACGTAGATGTTCTCTCGCTGCAGCATTTTGTATTAGATCCTGGAACTTCATCTAATGCAAACATGACCTAAGGAATAAAATCCTACTCAAATCAAATAAAAAGCTGTTATTCTCAAATAGATAACAGTAAATTTTGTCAAGTAATTTATCGACAAATGTTTAATACTCACAGATCCATAAAGAATCGGTAAATCCAGGGAGGGAAAGGCTGGGTACATCTGAGCATTTGTACTGGGAAGGAGCTGGCAGTGACTCTCTGGTGTCAAGCCTGATAAAGGTGTACCTTTGGGGCATTATTCCCTTTGACAATGAGACTCTGTGTGTGAGCGTTAAGCTTCCTGGGATTGTTTTACACTCCTTTGCAAATAGCAAAGTAGTGTGGAAGTTGTGTGGGAGTGGAGTATGTAGGATTGCATTTTTGTAGAAAAAGGCTTTTCAGAAGAGATGGGTGAATTCTTCCTGCAGGCTGTGGAATTGCATACTAAAGGAAGAGCTTGTGCTTCCTCCCTCCTGCTTTCTTATTTTTCCTTTTTTCCCCTTTTTTTCCCCCATCTAAATGTAGTGCTGGGCCTCAGGAGGCCCATGAACACACAGAGATTCCTACTGAGGTTGTCACTTGACTGACAGCAAAAAGCTTCTGGGGAGATGGACGAGCATGAGTAGGTGGACATAGAAAAATGGAGAATGAAAAGATAAAGTAAAAATAGAACTGAATGTTCATCCAAAATCCCACCCCTTTCAGGGGCTATAATGCATTTAACTTACAAATGTGTTTGTGACTGGGAAAAATGTAAAGCAACTCTATAAGTGTATGTGTCTGAGAGACATTTGATATTCATTCAGAATACTGTGTTAGAAATTATATTAACTACAGAGATAGATCCAAGAAAAGCCCCTTGTGTCAATGCCCAATTATTTGTATACAAATACAAATGTTTTTTAAAAAAGAGGAAAACAAATTGTGAGTTTGAAATGCAAGGTTTCAGTCTTTACATTTCATGAAGATTTACAGTTTCTCAAAAACTCAGTGTTTGTGTATTCATGTGCCTGTTTGTGCCACTCGAGTCCTGTAAACAGATCTCTCAATAATTTGCCTGGGGTTGACCTCTGTGAAGCAGACGGGATGAAACATTTAACACAATGCCATAATTAGTACAGTGTCTGCTGCAAGTGAATACAGTTTGCCTGAGCAGCTGAGACAAATACAAGATCTGAGACAAATATCAGAGACGCTGGCTGTGCTTTTCCGAGCTGCATTAAATTGACCGTTTAAATGGTGTAAACTTGATGATGGTACAAACATGATTAGTTCCCATCAAAGCAAAATCACTCCTGATAGTGAGTTATAATAACATAAATTGGCAGGTTGGCAGCAGAGCAGGCTGCTCAGGTAATAGGCAGCTAAGAAAAATATAACAGCTCCAACAGCTGTAAAAAAAATTAAGGAATAAATTTTGCTGTCAGGTACTTTGCTGAAGGGTGGAGTTACTGGCTGAAGCTGAGAACAGGATTTAGTCCAAGTATCAATGACATCTGTTAAAACCAAGCTGGGCTTTTAGGATTCGTTGAAATGACACAAAGTAAGGAAATTATGATTATTTTGGCAAGACTTCTTAAAAATCCCCCCATACCGAGCCAAAATATAGTAGATTTAGTAGGATCGCAAACATTTTATTTTATGACATTTGCAGGCTTTTTTTACATTGTCTGTGTTTATTTTATGTGACTTTTTTAGCAAATTAAGATTGCATTAAATTACAGAAATATTTTTAAAGTTTCAAAGCACTCTATATATTTTTAATGACAACTGACTTTTCTGGCACTGCCACAAAAATAGCTTCAATTAAAAAAAGAATATGTGTTGATGCTCTACCATTCCCACAAAGTTTATTGTGACATGCAGTAGATCTGTCAGATGCATCGAAGATGCAAAAAGAAGACTCAGAATGCTTTAATTGAGGACTGACTATATTTCTGTTTAAATACGTAATAAAAAAGGAACTAAACCTTTTCTTCCTCCTCATTAGGCCAAGAATTCTTCTAGATAATTAAAGCCAGGAAGTACAAGTTTTAACAGTTGGTTGACTGTGCCACACTGTTTTCTGACTCGCGTTATCCAAGCAGCCGCTTAAAAGATTTATTTTGTACGGAAAGAGAAAAACACACCAGCTATCTTTGCAGGGTTATCTTTAAGGTTCTGCCAGTGGAAGCTGCAAAAGAAACGTTCAAGGCAAAGGAAAACAATCTGAGTCCTCATTGTAAATACTGTGTTAATAAACCTTAAAGCAGTTTTAAAAGCCAAAAAATGCACCCTCGCTAGATCTTGACCTGCAATTAAATCACGTGAAAGATACTCTATATTTATAAGCAAGAAGTATTGGTAAGATTGCGTTTGTATTATGTTTTATAGATATTTGAATTTGGGAAAAAGTAGAGCGACTTAAAGAGAAACCAGCTGATTCTCAGCAGGCGTTTCCTGATGCACAGAACTGTAAGTCAAACTTTGGAATGTATTTCAAGTATTATTTTTTTAAACTAATCTGGGTTGTGCAGGAGTTCCGCGTGGAAACTAAAGCCGGGGGTTTTACCCTACGACGGAGTCCGGGTGCGATTCCCCGATTCCGTGGGGCTGGGGCGCAGCCGGGGAAGGAGCTGTGCCCCGCACGGGGGGAGGGGAGCACCGGGAGCGCCGAGAGGGCGCTGTGGGGGCGAGGGAGCTGCACCCACGGGGGCGGGAGGGGCGAGTTACCGCCGCGAGTGGGCTCCGCCGTTCCTGGAGCTCCCCGAGGCACGGGCGGCAGTACCGACAGAGGCGGTGGCTCAGAGCCTCGGGGGGCAGGAACCGGGGGCGCTGCTCGGTTTCCCCCGGTCCCGCAGCGCTGCCCTGGGAGGCATCCGGGACGGACAGACGGACACACATTCAGGTCAGGCGGCAGCTCAGGGAGTACGGACTGGTCAAGGGCGGTGCTTAGCCCGCTGCTGCTGCCTGACCCACCTAAGCCTCAGCGGGCTTCTATAAACTACCATTTTCTTGTAAATGCGCATCTAGAGAGTCTTTTCAAAAAAGCCGGGTGGTTGGAGCGTCCGAAGCAAAGAGGGGCTGTGGCTGCACAGCGCCGGTTACAGGGAGCAGCCCGAAGGCATCCGCCAGCACAGGTGTCACTGGGGCCCCGGATGCGCCGAGCCTGTGCGTCCCGACGGATCTCGCCGTTCGTAGGGGCTCGCTCCGAACCCAGCCTTCCCACCACCCCGCCCCGGCCGCTGCCCCGGTGCACAAAAGCGCTAACGATGGGCATGTTCGCGGTGAACGGGGCGTCCCGTCCTCTGCCGCTGCGGCCCGGGAAACACCTCCGGCCCTTCCCTGCCCCGGGGGCGCCGCTGCCGGCGGGAGCAGCCGCCGCCCGCCCCCCGCTCCCGCCAGGTGGCGCTGTTGTTCAACGGTGGCGCCGGGCGCTCCCGGGACCGGGGGAAGGTTCTTGTGCTCG